>JAPYZP010001021.1:0-18968 GCA_030522985.1 Torymus sinensis | reverse complement strand
TGTTGTGTAGATTGCGTTTTACGTTATAACAAACATTATCGATACGTAATTAATATAATTTTTCAAACTTTATTTTTAATAGTTACAATAATTAATCATCTGTGCAGGTGATATTCATCCCATTTGCTTACCCTTTCCCGATAATATAAGATACCAAAATTACACCAGACACTTCCCAATCGTGGCCGGCTGGGGATCTTTATATGGAGGTATGAATATTTTACTTTTACATTTTTTCCCCGATAACTTTTCTTCAATTAAATAATTGGTTCCATTTTATGCAGATGAAGTTGAAAAGCATTCACTGTTCGAATCATGGCATATCGTTTTATCGACCGACCAATGCCGTGGAGCTATGACGAAAGGATTCCAAATTCAAGAAATTGACGAGCAAGTCTTGTGCACAGGTTTTGTTTATCCAGGAGGAAGCTACGACTGTCTGGTAAATTTTTTTTTAATTTTTCATATTTCATTAGATAAATTTACATAAATGAATCTATACTCTTTACAAGAAAAAAAATAACACGCATTTGCTTTATGAGACTATTATGTACTGTTACAGTCGGCGAAAGGAGCGCCGCTCATGTATCCGAAACGTTCGTACCTCTACGCAATCGGCGTTCTTTCATCTAACGTTGCTTGCGAACGTAACCAATATCCAAATGTCTACACGAGAGTTTCCCAATATTTAGATTTCGTATTAGATAATCTGTACTAAAAGGCCGTATGTGAAGAGCCAAAAACTCTTCTAAGTGTATTTATTTGACTATATGTTCAAAGTCTGACTGTAAAAGTAAGATATCATTAATAGAGCTAATAATTATGAATAATTTTACATCGCCTGTATATAATAAATTGTGAAATATTGAATAAAAATGTAAATACAGAATAAGTGAGGGTCTAAATGTCGATTACTTAAATATGATGATTCAACAGACTACTCCCATATCCAGATATTTACAAGCAGATTTTTGTGATTTTCTACATTAAAAATAGTTCTACAGAATTCCCATATTTATTTTGGGGTATCTTTATCCCAAAAATTCATATTTTATTAAATTCTCCCATTCTTTATTTATAATGCATATTTTTAGCATGAAAGTTGAGAATTTTGAATGAACTTGTGTTAATTTGGTAAAAGCATTTTCTATTTATACGTCTATAATAATATCATACCGTACCTTCTAACACGCACTCTTTAATACTGAAAAAATTCACGTGAGATTCCACATAAAATTTCATGAGAGATCCCATGTGACATTTTACGAATAAATTTGACATGGGATTCCATCCGAAATCCTACATATGAGTCGTAAGCATAAATTCCAACATGAAATCACATACTAGATAAGATACTGCATTTTCAACTGGAGTACCACATGAGGTCATACATAAGAGCTGAAATCGTTAGTTCGCATGTGAGATCCCCCGTAAGAACAAAGTTAACAGAAATTATGAAATTGTAACAGATATTGTTTACTTGAACACAAACTGATTTAATCTTGACAATTATGTTTATTTTTATTCAATTTTTCTAAATAAAGCTTCATTTTACTTCTAAAATAATTATTTACAAAGTTAAGGAATCCAAATTGTGGAATAATTAATAAGAGTCCGTGTGAAAATGATAAAAAAAAAAAATGTAAAAATGCAGGCACCAATGACGAAGCGGCCGGGTGGTAGGTGTTGGGATATCTTTTCTTAGGCTATTATCAGAGACAAAATATAATAGTAGTTTTCGATACTAGTGCTATAAAAACGATTCTTACGCGATTGTGAGTTTATCACAATCGTGTAAGAATCGTTTTTATAATGTGTATCGAACAATATTTTATGACACGGCGAGGCAGAAGTACTACTATTGCGTCCCCTTGCTTTAGCAAGCGGGCGTAAAAGTGGCACTTATGCCACGCCGTACCATAAATTAATAAATAACACAGAAAAACTTTTTCAAAAATCCAATATGTCGAACATTTTAACAAACTACTTATAATAAATTATTAAAAGGCGTCGGATCGATGGTTTACAAAACCGCCAATCAAATAAACATAATAACGACAATTTTTCTCTGTAATATACCTGTATTTTTGTCCGTGTGCGTTTATTGTGTCGTCGCTCTGGAATAAAAAGGAGTCAACTCAACGGCCGGTTAGGAAAGGGGTCAATTTGCGCGCTAATTTTTTTCTTTCCAATTTATAGGTTGACAGTATTACCGAAATATCTTCAACATTTAATTTTAAATAAGGTAACTGGAATTAGTGCGATTTGACTCATTTATCATTTTTCAATTTTCGCGCCGCGTGAGCCGTGAGCCATGTGCCGTGTGCTCTGCTAAACAAATCGTTTTTCGACATCTATTCGTACAGACCTAGGTCTGTTTCCATGGTCCATGATTTATGCAGACCAATAGATGTCGAACAACGATATTTTTAACATGCAGAGCACACGGCGCACGGCTCACGGTTCACGCGGCACACGACGTAGAGTCTGCTTATCATACGTCGATCATTTGAACAAACCACCAGAAAATAATGCGAGTTACTATACCTATATTTATTTTCTGTATCTGTAACTATTCTTTTTGGTGTGAGAAGACCCCAACATTAAAATGCTTTTGTCAATTATTCTTTTATCAGCCAAATGGGAAAAGTATCAACTACTTATATAGAATTTGTCAAGAATTTATAAATCTTGAAAGTCTCACGAAACTGCTATGCGCATACACTCAAGGGCAACTCCTTGGGGTTGGGGTCTTCTCACAAAAGAACAGTAGAAAATAAATATAGATATAGTAACTCACATTATTTTCTGGTGATTTGTTCAAATGATCGACGCATGGTATTGTTAACAAGTTTTTTATATTATTTATTAATTGTTATTTTGTCTCTAATAATAGTAGCCTAAGAAAAGGGCCATAATAATATGCCCGAAACGAAAGTCGGTATTTTATTCCATCTCAAAACCTATATAATTCGACAGCTAGGTCATTAAAGTCAGTTTTCAAGTTGAGCTCGGGGCTTTAAGCCCAAAGCCTAGCATGTAGACAGTCCCTAAAGAAATCTTCGAAACTTTTATTTTCGTAAAAGTACAAGAGAATGTTAAACTTATAACAGGCAAAAACATCTGAAGAAATGCTGGTAAAATAATAAAAGCACGCGAGTCTCTCGATATTCAGATTTCATATTAGATATTAAGGGGATGTGAAACCCTAATTTCAATATTTTTTAAATCAACATTCAAACTTTTATTTGGAAAAAGACGAACGTCAAGCGCTCCGTATACGTAAACACTATATTCAGAAAATTTGTTGAGTGATTCTATTAGCATTTTCGTTAGCTATGCTCGTTTTAGAAGTAGGTCAATTGCAGAGACCTATTTACCGACAGTACGGTTTTTATTTAATTAAATAAATTCTCATGATTTTTTTTTTAAAAGACGAATGTCATATGTAAATTTTATACTCAATTTTTTGTTAAGCAATTCTATTATTATTTGCAAAAGATATCGACATTCTAAAATTATGTCGGTAAGCACATTACCTTAAGGCCGTATGTGAAGAGCCAAAAACTCTTCTAGTTGTATTTGTTTGACTCTATTTTCAAAGTATGACTGTAAAAATAATATGTCATCCATATACATATAGACGTAATAAACTTGAGAATAATTGTACTTCGATTGTATATAATAGAATTGTCAGATACTTAATAAAAATCTAAATACAGAATAAGAGAGTCTCAATGCATCTATTACTTACATATAATAACAAAATAGAAAAAAGACTACTCCCATACCCGCCATGATTACTTGAGCTCATAAACTTATTTAATCCTGATGATTCTTTACTTTTTATTCAGTTTTAATGAACAAAGATTCATTTTATTACTTCTAAAATAATAAGAATAGTGTGATATACAATTATTTACTCGATCATTTACGAATTTATAAATCGGTCTCTGGACGACACCGAGTGTCTCTATACGGCAAGACTATCAACGCACGTACTGTCTCGTAATTGCCCGATTCTGTATATCTAAATCATCCGCGAATTCTACAAATTATCTACACTTGAAGGGTTATAAAAATTAAAAAAAAAATTGGAGGCACACCTCAGTGTAATAAATTTTTCCTCGTTTTTAAGGTCATACAATAGACCAGCAAACTTTCCAAAAAATTTAATATGGGAAAAATGTACGAGAAGTAGTCACTCATGATTAACCAATAGCAATAAGTCCTTAAAGGTACTAACAAATATTCCACAAAAAAGTGGTCAAAGTACAAGAAAAAGGTTTTAATTTAAGCTGAAGATCGTTAAAATCAGTCGGTTCTGCTGAATGTTATGTGCGTTTGAAAATTACGAAAAATTATCAAAAATGATCAAAATCTTAAGAATTATACGTGGATTCGGGAGAAATTGCTTATTTTTGGTCATTATTTGCGATTTTCAAATTTTTGTATTTTACTAATTATTCTATACTCGCTATGAACAGCGAATGATTGCGATAATTTTGAAATGCCTCAAAACAAATTTAAATAACGTAAAATTCTTTTAGGAATCTGTAATCGACTTCATCCGTTTCAATATATCAAATTTTATAGTATTTTAACTGTATTTTTTATTTTTATTAAAAACGATAGTTGTACTAGATCGCAATTTTCTAAAAATTGAAAAATATAATTGAGAAAGCGAGTCTTACGATCTAAAAGCATATCCCATCAACGTTTTGGCCGAATCTGTGATCTGGAGGCCTGACCTTCGCCTAATAAGTAAGAATAGCATAAAACGGAAAAATAACAAATATTGACAAATCTCGTAGGCTAAAAAATTCTATCGTTAAAAAAGTTATTATATATTATGAACTTATTTTGGTAAGGTATATTTTGGTCAGGTAAGATTTTGCCGTCAGAACTCACGTGTTTTTTTCAGTATAATAATAGGGTAGCCACATATACCCTAAAAGTTATACTTTTATTACCTATATAAAAAAAAAACCAATTGAAAATCATGCATCCATTTTCTTCGCAAGAGATTATAAGATAATTTTCTTATTTTCTACTAAATATAAATAATTAAATTTTGCGAAATTTGTTCACATTCTTCATTCTTAGAGTTTTCCAATCGAGCTTTTGCAAGCTCTCTTAAAAATAAGATATTTATACTCAATAACTCGATTATACATCTATTTTAAATAAAACATGGACATTTAAAAATTAAATGCCCATCATAAACAGCTGCTTGGCCGCACCATCCAATCGGAGCTCGCATCTAGAAATATAAACACAAACAAAAAACTTACAACCAGTATCCGTCAGCCACTTCATTCTTCCGTCTTTCTTCTTATCATACCGCACACCACGACACGCATCATCCTAACCTCACTTCCTCCTTCCTAAGTACAACCGCGACTCATGAAAAAAGACCTCGCTTCTGGCTGGCTGGCGCGCGCGGCGCGCAGAGAGGGCAGCCTTCACGAAGATGGCGTCGCGAAGTTGACACGTTTCCCTCTCACCCACCAGCGCAGCACACGCGCGCGCAGTGCGCAAGGCGGTCGCCAATCCAATGATCTCGGCCGCAACTGGACAGGCCAAGAGCAGCAGCAGCAGTGCTTACAGTAGTAGCCGTGCGTCGTCGAGTCCCTTCCTCGCCAGTTGTTCCCCGTGCAGTGATGCGCGGGCGGTCCGCCAACCCCACGACGACGACGAAGACGACCTGCTCCATAACGACGACATGACCAGGACGAGGACACGAGAGGCCGGCTGGCGGTGGCAGCGGCTGCTTTTACACCTACTCCTCGTCGCCGTCCTCGCGGCGACGACGGCCCATGCCAAGATCTCCGACAAGCGGCTCTGCTACGACGAGGACTGCTCTGGTATGTGTACATATATTATGATATATATATACTTACGTGTCAGTGTGTCCGCGAACGCGCGCGCGCTTAAAACAGCCGCGTAATCGCCGAAGCCGTACAGGGACAGACGTCTGCAGCAACAGCATACCTATCAGCCTACTTGTAATGCTCCCCCTCTACCTATACATACACACGAGCGCAGACGGGCTTTTGCTTGACATATTTTACGCACCTGTTAATTGCACGCTGAGTTAATTGCTTGCTTTACTTTTTTACAATGTCTCAGTGGTCATTTCCGAGGGCAAGACTACCATACCCTACCACTCCAAGGATCATGATGTGCTCAGCTTCCCAGCCAATGTGGACGTCAAGATCTACAGCAAGCAGGCTGGCAAGAGGCCGGACTTGTGGGGTGTTGAGGTACGTACTGTCCATTTTAATTCTGCTGTAAAAGTTATTGATCTTTGTTGTTAAAAGATATATTCATAACAAAGCATGAGGAATTATTGGCAGAAGCTTGTATAGGAGCAAACAGGTTTCTGCCTACACTTACTTTTCAAGTATCCTGTTAACCAGTTCTAATTTTTAAAAGCGTAGTATTTTTATGGTCTGGCTATGCATTACCT
Organism: Torymus sinensis; assembly: GCA_030522985.1. Taxonomy (NCBI): domain Eukaryota; kingdom Metazoa; phylum Arthropoda; class Insecta; order Hymenoptera; family Torymidae; genus Torymus; species Torymus sinensis. The sequence continues at coordinate 12,496 of JAPYZP010001021.1, read as the reverse complement.
GGAGTACTTTCACTATTGATATATAGATATCAATGTATTGCTTTGTGCTTGAATTTGATGATTTTATTGAAGTGATTATTTGAAGCCAAGATATTAATAGAAATTAATACAATTTTAGTCTTTTGGGCAAAGATTTCTGGGAGAACATGATATATATCACTTTTAATAAAGAATCATAATTAAGTTTCAGATTTTACAATATTTTTGCATTAATTTTTTTACAGATAAAAGGGAAACGTGGTTATGCTCCTGTAAAGTTCATTCGTGAATATAAAATTATTCAGAAAGACTTAAAGCATACAGTGCCTACGGAACAGTTTGACAGTAAACAAGGAAAAAATGCTGAGCATAGCGCTAAAGAATCAAATGAGACTAGTAATGATAATATCCCTAGCACTGTTCAGGAGGATCAGAACAAAGTCAAAATACTAGAAGATGAAGTAAACAAAAATTTGCAAGAATCAATTGCTCCACACCAAGTTTCCCCTTCTTATGATAATATCTATGATGGAACAATTTTACCTTTTGAAAATGACGATGTAGAACCACCTCCACCAAGTTATTCAACTCAAACATTGCAAAATACTGCTAAGGTAGATGAAGACGTAAAGTTGGATGTATATCCAAATCAAAATATTCTATCTTCTGCATACAATGCAATAACAGGTATCCTTGGAGGAAGTGAAGGAGAAGATTCTGAAGAAGAGAATGTAGGTATTGATTCATCACAAGAAAGTGAAAGTGAGGAGACCACTGAAAAAACACCTGAGATTCAAAAGACTGATGAATCTAGTCTTAGTTCAGAAGAAAATGCAGCTATTGAATCAGATAAGGTTAAACCAGAAACTAATGTTGTTGAAGAAGCTGTTGAAACAAATGTGGAATCACATCTGTCAAACAAAACTGCTCCTAATAATAATATTGACTTTGTTGAACCAGTACTATCTACAGATAATGAATTTGTTAATAATGATAAAATTGATTCATCTCCATCATCAGAGCCTAATATAAATGTAGTTACTCAAAGCATTGATTCAGTTAAATCACCACAAATTAAAGAAGAAGAAGTGTTGGACAAAAAAGAAGAAGAACAGGTGGAAAAAATTTTAATACAAAATGCAACTCAAGAAATTAATGTTGCTGATCAATATGCAAAAAATGAAGAAAATTTAATACAAAATGCAACTCAAGAAATTAATGTTGCTGATCAATATGAAAAAAATGAAGAAAATTTAATACAAAATGCATCTCAAGAAATTAATGTTGCTGATCAATATGAAAAAAATGAAGAAAATTTAATACAAAATGCAACTCAAGAAACTAATGTTGCTGATCAATATGCAAAAAATGAAGAAATTTTAGAGCCAAGTAATACAATTGATGCAGCAGAAACTAAAGTAAATATAAATGAGTCTTCATCTTTTGTAGATATTAGCAGTAGTGAAAGTTCTAACCAAGGTGTTGTAGAAGAAATAAATTCTAAATCTGGAGATCTTCAGAATAATACTGTGCCAAAGCAAGAAGATGCTGTTACTGATACTGATAATTTGATTAGCACTAAGAACATTAGTGAAACAGCTTCTATTGAAGAAAAAGTTTTAGATAAGTCAGAATTTAATCTAAAAGATACTTCTAATAATTTTGCAGATGTTAAAGATTCAATTACTCCTGAAGTGCCTTTAAAGCAAGAAGTTGTCGAAGAAGTTGTTGAAGAAGAATCTGTTACGAAGCCTAATGAATCTTTTGTATCACAAGAACAATCAGTTCAGCTAAATCTTCCTGAAAATAAAAGTACGCCAATCAATGATGATGTTAGGTTCAATGATAATTTAACTGCACCTAATGTCTTTATTGAAGAATCAAAATTAATAGATAATTCTGAGAAACAACATGAAATAAACGACAATATAGTGGAGAGCAATAGCAATGTAGTCAATGATGGCAGTTACTCCACAAACCAACCTACGTATGTTCAGAATGATTCTACTATTGAAAGCACAGAGTCAAACTTTCAGTCAGCAGAATCTAGTCATGAACATATTGTAGATATTCCATCAACTCCAAGCTTTGGCGAATTTCTTGGCAATCGAAATTTGCTGAATGCTGGAAAAGGATTTCAGTATGACGATTCGGAAGAAATAGCTGTACATAAAGTTGTGATAGAAGAGAGTAATAAAGTTGTGATTCAAACTACAACTTCTTCTGTAAATGAGGAACTTCTTGCAGGCACTGAAATCAAACAAGGAGAAGAAAACGTTAGTTCTGAAGAAATCCCTCCAGCAAGCAACGTTGAAAAAATCGGTATAGCTCTTGGTTCTCTGATAATTTAAAAAATTAAAAATGTAATTTTGTATATATAAGATGAACATATTTTTTTTTTTTAATTTTAGTTATACCTCCAGAAACTTGTGATAAAAGTTATGATTGTTCAAATGAGGTAAGTTTATAAGCAACGTGGAAACCATGCTTAAATATTTATTGGAAATATACTAATTTTGTTAAACTTCATTAAATTTAGCATGCCAGGCATCAGTACTTTGCTGATGAGAATGCAGTAACTCATGCCAGAGTAATGGCAGATAGTTCTGAAACTTTATTATACGTTTGTATTACGGCTGTGACGACTTTGTTATTCTCTCTTGGTTACTATTTTATTGAAGTGAGTATAAAATTTCTTATAATTTTTAAGATGGTATAATTTATAAAAAAAAAAATCAAAATTTTGTTTAATAAACAGAATAAGAGACGTGATGCATTCCTCATAGCGAAGATAAACAACCTCGAAAAAGACTTGATGATAACAAGGAAAGAGTGTATCCAGTTGGATGAAAGCTGCAAGTCTACAAAAACGAAGGTAAATACTTAACAAAAATTCAATAATTTTTAATTATTTTTAGTTAAGCGTTTTAATTTTAATTAAATTACATTTTTTCAAGTTGGACTCAATTGAGGATGAATCGTTTGGTTCTAATGAAATGGTGTTATCATTAAAGACTGAATTGACAGTTTCTGAGGTATAATCATCACGTTATTGGATAAATGCATAATTTTTACGTTTGATAATAAAATTATAAATGTATTTTTTGTAGAATGCCAGAGCGGAACTGGAGGATCAAATTGTATCACTTGAAAAGGAATTAGAAAGTACGTCGGAAGCCGGTTTGGAGTTAGAACGCATGCTAAGGGAAATTCTTTCATCCCAAAATGAAGAAAATAATCCACTGGCTCAATCCATTGAGGACTTGCAAGTTCGTTTAAATGACCAGCAACTTGCTAATGAGTCATTAAAGAATGCTCTTGCTATTAAAACTCAAGAGGTAAAAAAAAACAATTTTTGGCTTGGTAAAAGACGATAACTTGCTTAAAGTTTTCTGTGAAACGGTACCAACTCGGAATACTTTTAGAAAAAATACAAACTTAATAGATTTTTATTCAAATTTAGATATTATCAGCTGTATTTTTTCATAAAGAATCTTTTTGAAGCGGATATCATTTTAATTAATAGTATCCCGATAAATTATTCATTGAGTAAATTTTTTAAAACAACCATTTAAATTTCGTGTTGATAAATATACATTCTTATTATTTTTGCATGCAGCTTGATTTTTGCAAACTAGAGGTTTGACTTTTTTCAAAATAACATTTTTTTTAACGTTGATACGTTGATGACGTGGAACGTTTGAATAATTTTATTTATTTCATTTTCTATAGAATGAAACATTGACGGGAGATCTCACAGTAAGTTTGAAAAAAGTGGAACAGTTACAAGTTGAAGTTAAGAAGTTGGGTGATGAGCTTAAGGCAGAAACAAGTACAAAGATTCATTTGGAGCAAACGCTTTCCGACCAAGTGCAAAGACTTGAAATACAACTAAAAACTGTAAGTATTATATGTATATAAAAAAAATTTTAAATCAACTTTTACATTTTTTTACAAACGCTTTATTTCACAATTTAGTTGACTGAGGATAAGTCCCATACACGTAAGCAATTAAAACTAAAAGAATTAGAAGTTAAAGAGCTTTTGGACGTAGTTGAGCAGTTAAATTCAAATACCATAGATTTTGAAAAATTATACGAAGTATCCCAAATTAAGGCTGAAGCTACTCATCTTCTTGAAGAAAGAGATGAATTAAAAAGTAAATTACATGAAGAAGAAGGAGCACACCAATTACTAGAAGGTTTGCATTTGATTAATTCACTATTATTACCAAACAATGTAAATATTTACTTATTAAAATTACAACTACATAGAACACGTAAAGCTTGTAAAAGAAGAGGTCGCTTTTCTGAGCGAACAATGTAGAGCAGCGGAAAAAGAGAAAAAAGATGCGGAAACAAGACTTGAAGTTTTGACAAAATTCTTTGAAGAAAAAGAAACTCAGAGACAAAAGTAATTTTTTATTATATTCATTAAATTTATATTATACAAAGTTGTATTTACTAATTTTTCATTTGATAAATTTTTCAGAGAGGAAGCACTGTGGTTGGAAAAATCAGGTGAAGTCACGTCAACAGTCGAAAGGATACAAACAATGCAAAACGAAATACTTAATTATAAGTAAATACCATTTGTTTTATACATTATTTGTATGCTATTTATAGTTATGTATTTATTACTATTTGTATTTTAGACAACAAATAGAAATGCTGAAACACGAAATTCTCGACCAAGAGCGGGAGTACAAAAATCAAATAGCAACCCTCGAAATGAAGGTCCACGAGCACTGGGTTAGTATAATTCAAAAGTCGTTTGAACTCGTATAAATGTAAATGGATTTTGTACAATTGGGAATGTTTTTAATTAGGTGGCTGCGCGACAGAATGAACGGCGATTGGAGGAAGTCAAGGCCGAATCAAGTCAGTTACGCAACCGTCTTACCCTTGTTGAAAAAAATATAAATGACGCAGATCCAGAAGTCAAATTACATCGTAAGTATTTTTGTCAATTGATACTTTTAAATTTGAATTTCATAAGTTATTTGTAACAAAATCGACAATTAACATATAAATTTTCAAGTTTAAAACTAATCACTTTGTAGCTATAGTAAGTTGAAGCAGATGTGATATTACTATTTTTGAACAAACAATTGTTTATTTAAGATTCATCACTCTTTTCATAATTTTTTAAAAAGAATATAGTAATTTTCAAATGCATTTGTAGATGTTGGATTAGTTTTAACAAAATTAAAGAGTAAATCTACCTGAGGAAAAACAATTTAAATAAAGACAATTCTTAGTTTCTAATCTAAGTATTTGTTTCGCGAAAAAATTGTAAGAGCAAATTTTTTATTTTTCATAAATTCATCAGAAAATAATTATACATAACATCATTTCACAAGCATTTTGTACAAAAATTAGACTCATAACATGATTTTTTTATCTAACAGTACAATAATACGTCAGATACAACATACTATACTTACCTCTATATTGTTTTACAAATTTTGACTGAGTCAGTAATAAATAGTACATTCAAACTTATTAAGTAAATTAAGTTGGAAAATATCTAAAACGATATAATGTTCGTAATGTGTAGAACCTAGTATAACCTGTTACATAAGAAATATTTTACAAAATGTCATTATACAAGTTTTGATGTGCGATTACTGACTCAACACTCTGAGGCTTTTCTACACATGTCCTGTTCCATTTCTTCTGTATCTTCCGACAAAGACAGATATAGATCTCTCCCGTTTATATATGCGACAGAGACAGACATCTGAGAAAACACAGAACAGGGCATATATGTAGAAAGACCCCTGGAAGATCCAAGCGATTGTCGAAACCGGTTCAACCCAGATCCAAGTTCAACACGAACAACCTGCCACATATCCGTGCCCTCTGGGTCGATCCAATTCCATCGAAATCGCTCGCCTCCCCATCACTCATATAACTCACCATGACATGTATCTTGCTATAAATCTCACCCGCCGGCGCCCATCACACAGCGCGTCCGTTATACGCAGGCTTGCAAGCTGCCGCCGGGGCGAACGGCGAGAGCGGCGGTCCGATGCCACCTCCGCCGCTGCCGCTCTTCGGGGGCGCGGAGAGCTCGAGCTCGCCGCTGATGTTCGCCGGCGGCCCTGGCGGTGGTCCACCGTACATGTACCCGCCGCCGCCGTTGCCGCCGTACCTGCCGCCGCCGCCGGGCGAGTCGCGGCCTGCGCCGCTGGGCGGCGGCAGGCTGGCCTCCCCGCCGCCCACGGCCGGCAACAACATCGGCAACAGCAACAACCCCGCGGGCTCGCCGCCCATGTCGCCGCCGCCCCCGCTGATGCCCTACCCCTCGCACCACCACCATCACCATCCGCTCCACCATCGGCACCGCTCGCCCCCGCCGCTGCCTCCCTTCGCCGACGTGCCGCCGCCGCCGCTCCATCATCACCACCACCACCACATGCCGCCGCCACCTCTGCCCGCCTCGATGCAGCACGACTCGAGGGGCCAGCAGTCGTCGCAGCAGCAGTGGGAGGACGAGACACTGCCGCCGCTGAGGAACTCCACCTCCGGCTTCCAGCAGCGGGACCAGCGCAACGCCCGCGGCAATCACAAAGGTTTGTTTGGGCCCCGGATCGCCGCGGAACTCGTGGGCTATTCTGTGCATGCCGGCGGATGGCCCGACTTTATCTCGGGATCTGTAAATCTTTCCTGTGGACCTATTTTTTGCTGAATCCTTGAATTCAGAACTTGCATGAAATATATACGTACACTTTTGACAAGTCAAACACGCATGTGAACACTGTCATATCATTTTGATTGTTTCTTCTTTTTCTTTTCACATTGGCGCACAAGTTTTTTTTTCATACGACTGTGCGTTACGTTTGTTTTATGTATCTCTTTTTTCTCTATATGTTCCTTACTGTGCTTGCAAGGACGCAAACGTTTCTCTAAGGTCAGGCAGTTTTGGAGTACAATGGAAGGGAATAATGCTAATAAGTGAATAAATCGTCAGGTGGAAATAATCTCGGTTCTTTTTTGCGCTAGAGGAAACGTAGACACGGCGTCGTTTTATATTTTTGTTTTTTTTTTCTGTTTTCAGTAGATTAGGTGAATTTTGTCATGAATTTTTATTTTTTTCGTAATATTCTTGGTTTTTGTTTTTGGTAATTATTTTTAACTTTATGATTTTTTGTATGTGGTTTTATATCATCAGAGCGATTAAATTTAACTGAAAAATCGATTTCACAAATTATTATCGTAATTATATCACCGACTTGTAACTGTACGTAGTTTCCACTATAATAATATAGTTTCGTTATTCACGCATTAAAAGTTGCATGGCTGTTTGTGGTTTTAAAAAATACTATTGGTAATCATGGTAAATACAGTACTAATTGAAACATCTTATTTTTGCAGGTTCCTTACACTCTTCCGGGGAGTCGTTGGATAAGTCACATCACGGTGGAAAAGTTTAGGAATGCTTTTCTTTTAATTCGACAATTGGAACAACGTTTCGAAAGTCGAACAATTGTTTATATATTAAAAAGAATATTTTTATGAAAGAGTCTTATACAGAATAATTCTATAGTAGTTGTTCTGTGTAAGTCGTGTTGGCGCTCACGGGAGTATTTTCGTTATGACACGCTCAGTCGCGACGATTATTGGAAATTTGTAAAATACGATCGTGAACAATGTCAGGTGATACTTATACCTTATGGTTTCTTTTTTTAACGTACGTAATGTTTTTTCCTGTGGTTATTTAAAGAAATGTTGAAAGTCTTCGTCCCTTTATGCATTGTTTATGAATTTCAATCGTCTGCATATATATAAAAAGTTTTTCATTTTTTCAATGTTAAGTTAAAGTTTATATGAAAATTGCATTTCTGTGTATGTATGTATGTACTTGTAAAAACTGTGCAGAATCGATGATTATGATTTGTCAAACCGAGTGTATGTAACAATCGAAGCTGTATCTATATTAACGAAACGATAAAAATGCAATTGTTAAATATGATTTTAAACAAATTTAAATAAATTGTAATTTATTATTAACACTATTCTTCTTTTTCCATAACAATAATTTGAAAATTATACATTTATTTTATTTTTTTACGTTGCGTATTTTTTCCCCTTTTTTTACAAGATCCATATAGTACAAAGTGAAATTGGTGCTAAGAATCAAGGAATGCGGCGAGCATATCGTGATATTTATAAATGGCTTTAGTGGCCTGAGAAACTTTATAGAGTATAAAACTACCCCAGTTTCGATGTCATCAATACGTAAGTCTTAAAAACAATTATTAAAAAAGACGAGAGCAATTCCTATTGCTCCGTTGCTTTTCATTCACCTCGAGGGTACTCGTCAATTACGCCAAGAATACAACAAAGAATATGAAGAAAAATATGAGGACTCCAAAGATTTTAATCATGAGCCATCGGTTGTTAGTTACTGATTGGAAATATTTTAAAATTTCGGCATGTGCTGCTCCCACGTTCAATTCTGTGTCTTCAATATTGCTGTCTATCCTGTAGTAGCACATATTTTAAATTAGCAAAAAATACTTATTTTACAAATTTTACAAATGTTTTTGAGAAAATACCAACCTCTCCACCATTTCCTCCTGTTCTTTAACCATATGTGCTAATTGTTGAAAAATTCCACCTAATTCCACTATAGTAGATTCTATGTTTTGCATAGTTTCTGCCCGAGACTGTACATAGGAATCCTAATAATTTAAAAGAAAATTTCATTTTAACGTTTTTATTACATATACATTTGTAAGATCATTTTTGGAAGAAAAAATTTAAAATGTTTACTTACTGTATCATCATATATAGATGCTTGCATACTGAGTTGCCCCATAGCTGGTTCAAGATTTATACTGACGGAAGCACCAGAATCTTGTTCTTGAAGCAGAAGAGAACCTTGTTGTCCAGAAACACTTGGGGGTAACATTGTTGAAACATGTCCATGTGAAAATTGTTCTCTTCTACTTTGCTCTTCTCTCATTTTCTATTCATAATATAGTTGATTAATCGTGTATTTATAAAATAATTCATTCTTTTATATAAGTATATTAAAATAACTCACTTCTGAGCGCACTTCTAAAACACTTTTGAAGTGATTAGACATATTGGCAAGTTTTGATTGTAAGGCCACAACAACAGAAGAGGAATGTGATGCTATATGATGACTTCTTGAAGAGCTAAAATACTCACGTTGTTTTCTACCTAATTCTTGTAATTTGGCAATTTGTTGATTCAAACTACTTAGATCTGTTTTAATAATCGTCGTAAGTTCTTCAATTTCCATTTGTCTATCATCGAAAATTGATTTTTTCTTAGCCACTGAAAAATATAAATTGAATGTGTTTAATTATAATATTAGTTCATAAAAGAATGATGTTGCAATGCTTAAATTGTCTAAAAAGGCTGCAGTTTATACAAAAAACCTTTATAGTAAAAAATAAATACAAATAGTTTTATCCAAATTATATATTATAATATTTCTGTATTTATTTTGATTGAAAGTAAACAAATTTAGTGTAGAATACTCTGAATTGAATATTAATAATCAATTCTAGATCCACATGGTATGTTAAATAGAAATTCATTCGTAAAATAATTAGAAAGTTTAAACAAATTTTAAAAATTGTTTCATGATAATTCATATGACAAAATAAGTATGTAGAATGTAATCATTATTGTTTTTTTAAACAAAGTTTTTTTAGATGCAGATTACTAACCAAAAATTCAGATTATCATGGTATTTAATTCTGTTCTACTGTAAATGTTGGTATAGCAATATATCTAGAACTACGATTCTTAATGGTACAGTCACTTAACATTGAATCAAATAAAATTTGTAATTTTATAAACAATGCGTTGACTGTATTCAGAATAGACAACAAATAGGCTGTGGAAAATGCAAAACGACATAGAATAACAAATTTTCTTTTCTCAATCATAAAAATTAAAAACACATTCAGCGAACGCCAGCAAAGCAAGAAGTAAAAAGCATAATTCCTTACAGAGGGCAAGCTTTTCGAGCTTGGCATAGGTGCTGGCAATATTCTTGCCGATATTCTTGGCTATCATCATGAAGTTGGAGTAGCTCTGCAGGTGCCTGGCCTGCCTGGGACTCCTGAGGACCGCCGCCCTCGAGGCGGTCCTGTCCTGCATGATGCGTATGGCATTGCCGAACTCCTGGGTGCGGTCGCGCGACGACATCGTCGGTGGCACCAACTCCTGCTGCTGTTGAGTCGCTAGCAGCTTCTCATTATTATCGCTACCGTTCCACTGGCCAGCGGAAGACGGGGCACCTCCTGCTGTCAACGACGACGAGTCCCGATAGAAGAAGCCTTGCTGCTGCTCGGGCTCGGCGCCTATGCGACGTCGGCGCGCTGGCATCGCATCGTCATCATCCACGGGACGACCGCCTCCTGCACGTGCGGCCACGAACGAACGACGACGACTGCCTTTTGTAAATGTCCAGCTGTTATCGCGACGCTGGAAGTCGTCGCTGCTACTGCTGCTGGCTTATCCGGGACGACGATGGGACACGTCCACATGACAGCGCTCTGTCTCTCTCGGGACCTCCCCTACTCCTCGGTTCTTCACAGTTGCTTTCTAACCTAGCTTGCGAGTTGCGACGTTCGTCAAGAAATCGAGAAATGAGCACCTTTTTGCTCCGTTTTCACATTACAATGCTCTGTATATCTATATATATGTCGCCGACACCGCGGCCATTTCGCGCGTGCGGGAAAACACAAAAATACAAATGAGTCAGAAAATCTTTAACTAAATTGAAGTTATTGATTAGTATATGTAAAAACTCAGGTTTAATTAAATTTATATAAGTAATAATTTTTAGTGATTAATAATTATTTTTTCTTTACCATCTTTAACTAAAATATATTTTATTTTATTAAATGAAAAAAATACTTGTTTGCATTTTGTTCCATATATATATATATACACACACACACACACACACACACATACACACCTAATATATGCATATATACATAATACATCACATATAATTTAACTTTTTGAGATACGTTTATTTCTTATACAAATAGTAAAAAGTAAAAAGGAATGTTCAAAAAATAATATTTCTATTTTCAAAACGTTGGCTGGGAGGTAAAAAGTGACAACTCGCGTATTACTTTTTTTTTTTATTGGCTTTAGTTGATAACCACTGTAGAGATTTGAAAAAATTGCATATCCTATTTGTTTGAAACATTAAATAAAGTCGATATTTCACATTTTATATAAAAAAAAAAATGTTAAAGATTTATTTTTCAAGTAATTTAGAATTTAAATTATAAGTACGATTCAATTATGTATTCATTCCAAAACATATTTTCATTTTCTTTAAAAATTGTTTCATTCTGATCTTTCCTGTCCGTTTTATTTTGATTGTTAAACAGTTTTTTATTTCGCCTATATTTTTTCTTTTTCGATTTTGAATCATTTTTTACATTATTTGTATTAAATAGTGGGAATTCTTTAAATCCATCAACTGCTTCAGATGATCCATTTCCCTTTCCTTCTTTTCTTTCCATTTTTTTGACTTCGTTTTGTTTTTGGGACTCACTATTTTCATGTATTTTCTCTCCTCTTGCATTTTTTTCTGATTTCATTTCATTTTCTTCAGAAATTTTACAAGCTAATTCATTATTATTTTTCAATTTTTCAGTTTCATTTTGATTGTTAAACGATTTTTTATTTCGTCTATATTTTTTTTTCTTTTTCGATGAATCATTTTTCACATTATTTGTATTCGATAATGGGAATTCATTAAATTCATCAACCACTTCAGAAGATCCATTTCTCTTTCCTTCTTTCCTTTCCGTTTTTTTTTTTGTTACAAGTTGATTTTGTATTTCAAGGTTTTTCTGCTCTTGTTTTGCAAGCTGTTTAGCACGAAACTCATCTTTTAATTGTTGGATTTGTACTTTGTTTCCAGAGAAACGATCATGAACTAGATTAATATTTTCAGCTTGTATGTCAAATCCAAAAGCTTCATTAAAATCATTCTCAAATCGGTCATGTTCTTGTTTTTTCATCATTTCTATTTTTGTTTCTTCTTCTTTTTTTATTTCTTCTCTTCTTCTTTCATCTTTTCTTTTCCTTTCTTCTTCGTATCTTTTTTCTCTATTTTCAAATGATTCGTGATATCTTTGTTCTTTCTGTTTTTTTTCATATTGTTCAACAAATATGGTTATTATAGCAGCTAAGGCTCCAATAGCAATGCCTCCTATAGTTATCCATTGATTCATGTTTCCTAAATTGTAAGAATAAGACTCGTTATAGGGTGAACATGTAATTAAAAATAAAGTTTACTTTAAAGTTTAGTACTTTTGTGAATTTAATTATTATAGAAAATAAGTTTTCTTAGTTATTTAAAGTAAAGAAGTTCTCTAAGGCTTAAAAAAAATTGCTACATCTTGAGTTTGCTTGTCTCTATATAGTAAAAATTAGTAGTATTTTTTTATAAATTCATACCAGAACATGAAACTTGATTATTAGTGAGGATAAAAGAGAAT
>JAPYZP010001020.1:0-19681 GCA_030522985.1 Torymus sinensis | reverse complement strand
CATAGATGCCGATTTCGGTTTTCTTGCGCCATAGACGCGACACAGTGCCGAATGTTCTCGCCGCTTCGAATGCTGATTTACAGTTTTATTTATACGACCGAACTCGTGCGTGGAATACTTCCACACGTAATAGTATACTAAATGAAAATTCTTTTTTATTAAAGGGTGAGAGATTCCCGGTATCTAACGGAGGCATTTAATGTGGAACGAATCTATTTGGCAGATAATAAACAAGGAGCTGTACCTGACTACAGGGTAAATATCTTTAAAAATTTGTGTATAAAATCTATTGAATGTAGGTAACATGTGCAAACCGCCCGATTCTTGCATTAGAGTTATATAGTTTTAAGTTCATTATGTGTACCTAAAAATAAACACAACAAATAGAAATTTTTATTTTTAAGTTCTTTCATAAGATAATGTCTGAAAAAAATTGATGATTTATGACGGGACATCTACTTTGCTTACTACATCACAATGACATATAACCCTATAAGAAAGTCCTCTTAAACATTTTCAGCATTGGCAAATACCTCTTGGTCGAAGATTTCGAGCTCTAAAACTGTGGTTTGTTTTACGTTTATATGGATCAGAAGGATTACAGAAACATATAAGGCATACAATTGAACTAGCCACACAATTTGAAGAGTTGGTAAACAGTGATGATAGATTTGAAATAGTTGTAGACGTTAAAATGGGACTTATTTGTTTCAGACTAAAGGTTTAATATACTTATAAATGTACCTTTTTCAAAAATATTTCATAATTTTATCATTTTTTTAATTATCTATTTCAGGGAGAAAATGACTTAACAAAGCAACTTCTTGACAGATTAATGATACGGAGAAAGATTTACGTTATACCTGGAGCATATCGCGATAAGATTTGCATTCGTTTTGTTGTCTGCAGCCGCTTTACAATGCAAGACGATATTTTATTTGCTTGGAATGAAATAAGCAGTCGAGCATCAGAAGTTTTACAGGCTAATCCAAAATATATTAAAGCCACCAAAAAGTTTGAGACTTCTATGAATGGATCGGGGGAAATCGTGTCGAGAATGAAAGATCTTGAAATGAAAAATAAAAAGCCGATCTTGATATCATGATAGCAAATTTTTGCTAAAAGTTATAGAACTTTTATATGTAGTATGAAAAACTTTACTACTTGTATTTAATTTTGTAAATGTAGTCGTCAAAAAAATAACTGTATGTACTATAACGAGGTGTGATACAGCGCTAGCCGGCGCAAAGAAATTATTTAAAAAAATATATTTTGTAAATATAATAAAAATTATTTATATTAGATAAAACATATTTTGATCTTGAAAAAACATAAAATATATTGTTAATAAAACAACGATATATTTACTTTATAATTATTGATAAATCATTTTAACTTAAATACCATTGAATAAAGTTCCTGGAATTAATAATTTTAATAAGTATGTGGATTACTCACAAATATGCTTCACATCATTTCAAATTAATTTATATTATTTTAATAAAAAACTGATATCTAAATTTACATACTTTTTTGTGGTACTATAGATAAGGTAAGTAGATAGCGTTTTTAGCTTTATTTACTCACTACAGATATAGAAGTATCAGATCTTACCGACAGCGGTTATTGTATACTTATAAAGTAGAAATATAGATGGCGCTGAACTGATGTCCAGCTTGAGCTCTGTCTCTATGCATCAGTGCATGATCAGTTGTATATTTACTTGCCTAAATTAATAAACATTCAAAGATAACATTACTTAATTAAGACATAATAGAAATATTATAAAAAATATTTTAAAATAAATAAATTGATATAGATCCTTTCCTGATTTGAGTTTGAATGATTTGTAGAACACACAATGAGAATGAGAAAGTTTAGTTATTCATGTATTAACATAAAAACTAAATTAAAATTTGTAAAATATGTTGTTATTTGCAAAAGCGAAAATTCTTATTGAAGTAATTTACAAAGTATTTAAACACATATATTTAAATCAATAAAAAGACATAATATAAGTGGTACATTACAAAAATAGCATGTAAATGTGCCTATAAAATTATTCTACTAAAATTAATGTTTGCAAGCGGTCTGGATGAAGCCGACGCTGATGAGTCTCCAAATGGAAATATAAATATTGTTATTTAAAAAAATTGATTTTATTAAAAAATTTTTTTTTAAATAAAAAAATTGATTTTTAGTCAAAATATTTTTATTGAAAAATTGAATGCTGGCTATAAAAATGATAGCTTTCGTTTTTGTAATTGCATACTTATTAATATTCGACTGTTGAGCAGTAACTTTTAGCAAAACAACAATAGAATAACGTTTATGGCGCCATGAATATTTTGCTAGAAATGACAGCTCTCCGTTGTATCAGTGATCAAAGTTAATTAAATTTTTTTATATTCCCAGATGAAGCATCAGCTTCCAAAAAAATTATCCAGTTTCGTTATTTCTCTTGTATGACATGCTCCTAGTGAGATCTCGGTCTACTGTTCGGCTCGTGAAACACAAATTTAGAAGGTACTATATAACTTTGTTTACAAAATCAAATCGTTTACCGTGACCTTTAACCAATAAACCCTACCATTATACTATACCATGATCATAGGTCATAAGATCGTATTTATGAAATATATTTGAATTAAAAGTATTTCTAACCAATATAATAAATAGTTTCAAAAATAATACGAATAACCAACAAAAATTGTAAGTTATACCTTTCAATACTAATCTGATAGATGGATGGCATCAGCAGCATCTTCAGGCGACGGTGGTTCCGGGAAAGGGGTACCACCATGCACCAAAATTGCAAAATTCGATACTTGCCTGATGGATCCTTGCATGATAGATCCCTGCAACCCCGAGCCAACCGTCGTAATCATCGGCGCGGGAATGGCTGGCCTTTCTGCAGCACATCGTCTTGCACAATGCGGACTTAAAAATTTCACAGTGCTCGAAGCCACAGACAGGTTTGCTATTCTCCTCTTAAGAGTGTTTGACTTTGTAATTGAAATTTAAATTTATCAAATGTTTGCAAGTTAAGGTAAGTTACGGTTATAAGGTAAACCAATACATTTACCCAATAAATAGAATGCAGTAAAAAATAATTGTAATATTTCTTTATTTAAAATAATATATTTTATAACCATCCATATAAGAGTTACTTTATACACAGCAAAGTATAATTAACTGCCAACAAGCGGATATCGCACACCTAATAAGTGTTGTGTAAAAAGTAGTTTGCGAATGTTCACCTGCGCATGATCTAATGAGTGAAAGGTTTGTGCAAATTCGAAGGTCGATTACTCGCAATGCGCAATAATTTCGGAAATATTATTTGAATATGATTAAGGAGCATGTAAATTTTGCTTAAAATGACTAGTCTAAATTTTTTTAAATCGCGATTTCAACATCTTTTAACGATCCCTCTCGAAGCGAAATTAATCATGCCGCCTTTTCAGACCGGGTGGTCGCATCCACTCGTGCTGGCTAGGAGACGTGGTTGCCGAGATGGGCGCCACCTGGATCGAGGGCGGCTGCGTGACCAACCCAGCCTTCACGCTAGCCGCCCAGGAGGGCCTACTCAAGCCACCACTCTATCGACCCGACCCCAGCAAGGGCCTCTTCTGCACGAGCGAGGGCCGCGCTATTGATCTGCCCGTCAGCATCACGGCTTACCACACGTTCAAGCAGATCGAGCAACAGGCGGCCGCTCTGTTTACTCTGGGATGCGGCCGATCGCACGGGAATTTGCTCAACTTCATGGGCGTCAGGATACAGCAAGAGCTCCATAATTTTCCGGAGGAACAGAGGTGAAGGGTTTATATTTTTGCCTTAAATTTTTTAATGTCTGATCTTTATATGTGTCGAAAATTAAAGTTTTCGTACAGTTCTGTTTTAACTATTTTATAAATCAGAATTTATGTTTTGAACAACGTTTTAATATATTGGTTAATAAATTTATTATTAATTTGCTCAAGTAAAAACTTTACTTGATTTATTTGATCAACGCGTTCATTAAAAGTGTCAAGAATAAGAAGAACCTAATTAAATTTTGAATTTAGTAAATAAGTAATTATTCGAAATTTATTCATACGAAATCTGAAGTAATATGTAAATCTATAACGATGATCTCGGTTCTACAGACTTTCACTATAAAAATTCATGGAATATCCAAAATACGTAGTAGGTATTGCAATCTGCTTGTAATGAGCTGAAATATTTCCAAACATAATCTGATTTATATAAAAAAAAAAAATTTTAATATATAATTTCGAATGAATACTTATCTAATAAAAAGAATTAAAATGAAGGCCAGGCATAATTTCTATCTGATAAGTTCATCCAAACGAAAACAGATACGACGCGGCGCGCATCATGTACGGGCTGACGAACTGCCTGCGCTGCCGTTGCGGCGACGACCTGGCCATGGTCTCGGCCGACCAATTCGGCAGCTTCGTCGAGATCCCGGGCGGCAATGTGCGCGTGCCCCTTGGCTACGTTGGCATGCTGGCGCCGCTTCTGCGCGACCTGCCCAGCTGTGCGCTCAAGTACTGCAAGCCCGTCAGTTGCATACGCTGGGGCACCGTCAACGACGCCTGTCCGCGCGCCCTGGTCAAGTGCTGCGACGGCGATGAATTCGTGGCCGACTACGTGCTCATCACGGTGTCGCTCGGCGTTTTGAAGCATCAGCACGATAAGCTCTTCTGTCCGTCGTTGCCCGCGGAAAAGGTCGAAGCGATCGCCAGGCTGGGTTATGGCTGCGTTAATAAAATATTCCTCGAGTACGAGAGGCCCTTCTGGGTCTGGCGCGAGGGTACCATGAGGTTCGCCTGGTCGGCGGACGAGTTGGCCGATCGATGCGACTGGGTAAAAGGTGTGTAGGATAATGCATTGCTACGGTCGCGACTGATTAATTCACCCATTTATTCTTATTAATGTATTAGGTAAATTCTTTCCCATTAATCTCATTTTTTCATAAATTCGAGATTAAAAGAACTATTTTACATGTTCACAAGTAATTCTAAAGATCATGCGAAATATATAATATTTAAGTATTCCGCCGTCTTCTTTAAAAGATTGTTTTAAACTAATTATTCTCTAATTTTAGGATATTATATATATACTCAACTATAGGTTATATACCTAAAATTAGGTTATATACTCAATTATACCCTGATAGACATTGAAATAAGATTGGCCGGTTCTCAGCTACAAAAATCCGGCTAGGAACTTGCTATTCTTTTTTAATTTAAACTAGGATGAATCTAATAATTCTTATATAAGCCCTCATGATGTCGAATTTACAACATGATACATTATAAATTCTATTCGATACCACTCTTATTCTTTTTATTTTGCCGAAAACCCCTTCAACGACCGCAGCTTCAAGATATAGTTGAAACTTTTCCGCCAACTTATTGAATTTAATTGCGCAGGTATCTCTATGGTGGAGGAGCTCCCGGATTCCCAGCACGTGCTGTGCGCGACGGTGTGCGGTCGCGAGGCCGCCGACATGGAGCTCTGCTCGGACGAGGAAGTCGTCGACTCGATGACCAGGCTGCTGCGCCAATTCACAGGAGACCCGACGCTGCCCTATCCGACCAACTTGCTGCGCAGCAAGTGGTGCATGGACCAGTATTTCGCCGGCTCCTACAGCTACATGGGCGTCGACAGCACTGTCGGGCATCAGTGTGACCTGGCGAGCCCGCTGCCAGGTAACGATCGGGATTTCACGTTAATGAGAAGCGCTAATCTTCATTAAATTTTCCCTTCGAGTTTGAAGAGAATGTTAGGTGGTTTACTATTTTAAAAGTGTGAGTGGGAGGGAATATTGATGAAATTAGTTTTTCTACCTTTTTATAATAAAATTGCGTAATTATAGTGCGCGAAAGAGATTATCTCGGGGAGGCGAATTGAGATAACCTGAGCGCACATATTGTTTATAATATATATTATTTATTAATTTCTCGGGCACCCATTTCAATGTATATCATCGCGCGGTGATCCTAAGGCTTTTCTATACTTGCCTTCGGAGCGCTCCCGCGCTCCTTGATAATATACAAAGCGTGGAAAATATTTTAAAGATTTTACTGAAGGCATGAATGACAAACGAAATAAAAAATTATTTAAAAAAAAATTCTCTCTGTGAATTACGTAGGTTCCTGTGAGCCGGTTGCGCCAATTTTACTGTTTGCCGGAGAAGCGACGATACCGGGTCATTTCAGCACTGTTCATGGCGCAAGACTCAGCGGAATCCGTGAAGCAGATCGAATAATACAGTTGACTAAGCGTTTCAATGGCCCACCTAAAAAACTTCCAGAACCCATACCACCCTGTCCGTGATAATAGTTGTATAGTTGCGCACGCAGAGTATTGTGATGCTGATGTAATTTGGAATAATTCGCCTTTCTTTTGTAGATTATTTTTAATATTTATATCGGGATTTTACATTTTTTTTTTTAGGATAAATTAATCGTGCATGAGAAAAGTTTGTATACGTAATGGAAATAAAATTTGTACAATCGTTAATAGTTGTTGTGAACTTCATTTCAAAATAATTACTAAATAAACTGCGGAAAAAATGTTATTTCATTTGGTAACTTTATTATAATTTACATCACGTTTGCTTTCCTGCTTAATCAAAATAATCGATCTGCAGTCGAGCACAATAACTTTCATTAACAATACCTTTCAATGTCAATATATATTATACATATCTATGTTTTTATTGGTCGTTTTGTACATCAAATAATGTATACATTTGCAATAACTAAAGATGGATAGCAAGAGCTGTTGAAAATATGTAAATAATTTTATTGCGATTATATTCACGTTAAGCCATTAACTATAGTGATAATAATCACTTTTGTTCACACTTTCTTATTATAAATTATATAACACTTTCAATCATATAATCGAATACTTTCATTGATTATTGTACAAAAGGAAATATTAAAATGATATAAATGTACATTTTAATTTAGTATATATAAAGAATTTCATAATTATATCAGTATGTCGACATTGCACTTGATATGCAAATTTTCAGAGTATTGGTAGTACTTAATATAAAGTGTACTAAAATATATGATATATAACAAACAAAAATTAAAATAAATTTTCATATTAAATTAATTTCAATTTACATATCAATTAAGTATATGATTGCAACAGGTACTTTTTCTTACATTTTCCCGTTGGTCCCATTAATTAATACTTGATTGTTCATATATTGCCCGCGTATAGTCATTATACATACTTTCGGACTGAGTAATTTCTATATACTAAATCTATTATTGTCCCAGCTGCAGCAAGTTTTAAGACTAGAGAATTTGTATATTCTCATTTGCCTGTACAGATTAATTAGAGAGGGAAATTTTTCGTTGCGGAGTTCAGCAATTAACGAGCAACTGAGACTTGCGCAGTCACTTCAATGATAAACGTGGGACTCGAATGGATGGATCGTTGTATTTGTTTTGTTTTTTGTTTTACAAAATCATTAAATTGGAAGAAATTTTTTTATAACTTCCATAAATTAAATATCTGAAAAGCTTTTCTCATTTTCGGCTGTTTTAACGAAAAACAAATTTACCTTTCAACACACGTTTACATTACAATCCATACAAGGAAAATCTAGAACACGACTACAATTTTTTTGGCGTGTAGTTTAACAAGTGTTATATCACTACTGTCAAAAATTTATTTTTTTTTTATATTTTTCACGTTTTTCATAATATGTGAATGAAAATAAGTTGTCTTCTTTGTTTGAAACGTTTCCAAGTAATTGCTTAACTTGAAGCCATAGCTGACATTCGTAAAACTTCTTGCGAATGTTAAGTACATTTATCTACTTTGTGAATGGTGTACATCAAGAATATCGATGAGAAGATAAGTCTAATTCTTCCTTTACAAAATATACAAAAAAACAATAAAATAAAAGTATTTATAAAATGCAGTGCTTGCGTAAAAAATATTTTACAAAACAACAAAATAAAAAAAAACCATCATCATAATTTAACAAACATACCGTGATCTCAATAATAGCTAACGACCTTGACACTTGAAAAACTACACTTTCGCGAACGTTGCCACAGCGCGCTACAGCGCGTTGCCTAAGCACAAGTCCGCGAAACATTTCTATACATATACGTCATTTTCAGCTTCGTTGCAAGTCGAGCGCGACGGCGGCGGCTTGCGCGCGCAGAGGAGAATGGACAACAGAAAGCGACAGACGGAGAGGCAAGTTTTACAAGAGGAGCGCGCAGGGGGTATACAGAAGTCTTGAGATCGAAGTATATATAGTCTAGGACTGATTGCAGGTGACGGGGGTGAGGGCGGCCTTGCAGCTACGGGTTATGCGGGCGCGCCATCACTTGGGGAGCGACTGCTCGTCGAGGATCTCGTCGGCGCGCAGCTTGATCTCGCGCCACGTATACTGAATGTCCTTGCTCTCGGAGAAGCGCGAGCAGATGGCCATGCGGAGGAAGAAGCTGTCTTTGATCTTGGACGGCACCAGGTGAATGTTGCCCGCACCGTTGATGCGCTTCAGTAGCGCCTCGTTCAGCTCGTTCGTGCCCTGATGATGTACGAATAATCATTGGATGCGTTACGGGAATCGAGATGTTTCGTAGGAAAAGAGATGGAATAGTTTTTGAATTTACGTTAAAAGAGAAAAGAAAAATGAAATCTCGTAATGCAATACCGTTGGACGCAAGCAAGAAAAGAAAGTTTAAAGTAACATGTCTAAAAAGAAACACTTGTGTATTGAGAATTTTTTGCACAGATTTTTGTACGTCCCTTAAAGTAGATCAAGGATTTTAGAAGTAATTCGAGAATGTTATATATCTCACTAAAGTCTTACCTTCACTCTGAAACAAACAAGGCCAAGGATAACTTCCTCGACGATTTCGAATCGCGGATCTGAGAGAACTAACGACTCGAATTCGTGGGCTAAAGCTACGTGGTTTCTGATATGCTTCTGGAGGTTCTCAACACCGTATATCCGGAGGACAAACCACAACTTCAATGCCCTGAACCTTCTTCCCAATGGAATTTGCCAATGCTACGGAAAAGATCATATCAATTTATTAGTAATGGAAACGAGAAATAGATGAAAAAGTAAAGTATCAAATGAATGTGGTTATATTATTACTATACAATTTGAATGTAAGACTTTGGTAAAACTGAACTTACTCTGTAATCAGGAGCTGACCCCTGCATGTCGTGCTTGAGATAAAGAGGGTCAACGTTGAATGCATTAATCACATACGTAGGATCTTTCAGCCACAATGGCGAGCAATCGAAATTCACTAACATCCATTTGTGTGGGTTGAAATTAAAGGAATCTGCTCTTTCTACACCCTTCATTAAGTAGCGGAATTCCGGGCAAATAAAAGCCGAACCTGAAATGTTTCAGTATATTTGGTATGGAAGTAATATAAAAATTGTTAATGTCGTTTAGTACTTTCATAGTATAGTTTTAATGAAAATAAGCTAAATTTCTACTTTTAGATTATATCGTAAATTCGGATATAAATGACATTAATACCTTTTCAATATTTATAATGAAATATTACCTGCATAAGCAGCGTCAACGTGCAGCCAGATTTCCTCGCTGTTACAAATTGGTCCCATTTCATCAAGCCGATCAAATGTGCAGGAACAAGTGGTTCCAAGTGTAGCAACAACCTGATGTACGATTTAACATTAATATCTTTTGATTATATTTAACAATCAATGTATAACCGTGCACTTACGTAGAAAGGTATGAGTCCTTTCTCTTTGTCTGCCCGAATAGCTTCCGCAAGTGTCTCGCCGCGAAGTTGGTGCTTCGAGTCACTTTCAAGGAGTCTGAATTGAACGCCTCCCAGAAGACCGGCACGTTCTACGGAACTATGAGCCTGAGCTGAAATTGGTGTTAAATGAATGAGAATAAGAAGTATTATTATTATTGATTATAATTAATGATTGGAAATTTTTAAATAAAATTAATTTAAAATTCTCTGTCTATCTTCCTAACAATGTTTTTTCCTTTAATTTAGAATTGTTAAAAATTTGATACGGTTCCCAAAAACATTTTATTTTATTCCTAATTCCGTATACCTATTACCATAAGGAATACTTATTTCAAAAAGAAAAACTAAGTAATCAAACTTCATTGTTCAATATTTCAAGAATTCAAGACGAGAGGGAAAAAAAATCAGAATCCTCAAAGAGTCGAGAAAGGAAGGAAAGAAAGCATCGCGGAACAATGACAAGTGGTTGCCATCCATCAGGCATTATCAGGAAAATGAAGGATAAACGAAGAGCGAGAGAGGCAGAGTCCATTTGATAAGGGAGCCCGAGACTTGTTGAAAATCAGTAGACGTACGCGCGGGGCGCATAACTTTTCCGATTCATCGTGCGGACGTGAAACCGTCCTCGGGGCGCGCTGGAAGTTGGTCGCACTGGATCTCGAGCGACTCGAGTGGTTATTACGCGTTGCCATGGCGATAAAGTGCTGCTTGATGAAGTGCTTTAACGTCACGCTGCCGCCGCTGCAACCCTACTCCCTCCCCCCCCCCGTGCTCTCCGCTTTTCCTCCCCCTTTACCTTTTCCAACCACCTAACTTTCCCTCGCCGCGATTGTGTGGGGGTGGGTGTGCACGGTCGCGAGCGCCCGTGCGAGGGGGCTTAAAAAAACTGAGTGCGTTTATGTGACGGGATTTGAAGGCGTGACAGTTGTCGGAGATGGGCTGGTTGTGCGAGGCGTTTTCGAGTGGGACACTCGAGCCCCTTATCACTTGATATCCATCTGATTTATTTGCCGGATATCATGTGTTATTTGTCTAATTGATTGTAACTGTTGTCAATTAACTTCCAGAGCGTTTAGAAATCTGTTTTTATAGTAAACTGATGTAATACAATGAGAAAATTATCCAAAAAAATTTTTTGACACTTTAATACTTTTCAAATATTACTGTAAAAACTGAAAAAGCAAACATGGGTTATATAGAGTAACGAATATCTTTTTTATCTTGAATAAGTTAATTCGATTTTATCATTACGAGCTTTTATCATTTTAAGAGAAAAAATATCCAACAATGCTTTTAGTTTTTATAAAGGATTTCTAAAGCTTATTTCGTCATCTATAGTGGGAGAAAAAGTCTATTAGTAATAGTCAGATTTGCGTAATTTGAAATATCGTAAGAGGAGATATCTTATTCCTTCTAGTAAAAAATTGTAAATATAAATATACAAAATTAATTTAAAGAAATTATAAAAATACATTTTAAAAATTTTGAGTTCGACACTTTTATTGAAGACGGTCGGTAAAATAGATTCCTATTTGAAATGTTTATTTGATAAAATTAAATCTCTATTTTAAATGGTAAAGCATATAATTATATTTTAATATATACTCTCATAATTTAAATCAGTGTATATGCACTGATTCAAATTGAGAGAGTATGAAATAAAATAACTTATCTATTTCGCACATACATAGTTAAATTTTACAATAAACTTACCAGATCCGTATGCGACTAATTTTCCAACAATTTCACTGTCTGACCATTCGGAATGTTGCTCTTTGATTTGCTTCATTTTTTTAACTTTCGCGCCCAAAAGCGCTACTAAGGTTGCTTCACTTGCAGTTCCCTGTTAAAATAATATGATAATTAATAATAATTTTGATGACGTTATTGGTGGACAGATAAGAATTGCAAATGAAAAGAAATCTGTATTTAAAATTTTGAAGTCTATTTAGATAATAAACATTTTTTTAATTATATTTTTGTGTTTTAAATATATTTATATATCAAAAACAAAAATTATTATTCATCTAAACTGATTTGAATTAACATTATACTTTATTAAAGTATATTTACCTGGATAACGCCGCCTCCTTTACCACCGCTACAAGCAAGGAATTCTTTAGGCAATTCGAGCATTTTTCCAAGCCAATCTAACATTATCACTTCGAGTTCTGTGCATGCTGGACTCGCAATCTAAAAATTATAATATGATGTTAATTACTCATAATTTACATTTTGTTTGTAATACTGCATTAAGATGTTTACCCAAGTAAATCCTATACATGCTATTGCGCCGCTAAGCATGTCTGCAACGATTGCAGGATACGATTGAGCGGTGGGGAAGTATGCATGGAATTTCGGGCTGTGCCAATGAGTGACCTTCAAGGTAAAAATGTAATTAGATTTTCATAATATAACTGGAAAGAAAATTGCTTTACAGAAAGCATTTAAATATGAGCTTAAAATAGCAAAGAAATTACGCATAGTTTATGATGTACCGAGCAAATTTTAAATACGTTACGTAAACGACTTACTCCAGGCATAATCACTCTCTCAATGTCGCCCATAATGTTTTGCCAATCTTCAGAATGCTGTGGAGCTTCATCAGGAAGTAGAGGCTTCATGTACCCTGGTTCGACGGTTGGTAAAACTCGTCTGAAATAATGTAATGTACATATAAATAAATTTTTCTACAGAATTCTTTATAATTGTATATCCACTAAAAGAACTCTGAAGACTAACGCAAAATTACGATTATTTCGAACGTAGTAATTCTATAGACTACGAATATCTTTTGAGAATGTCGTATTCATAATAAAATAAATAGCAAATATCAACTGATTGACTGATAATGTAATAAAATAAAATTATATTATTTATCATTATCAAAAAATAAAAGTAATAATATTCTATAGCAAAAAGATACATTTGATAATTGTAGAATTTTTTAAAAATGTATTACTTATTGACTCCCTTTATAATTTATTCTTATTAGTAACTTGAAGCTAGAACAAATCTTTATTATTTGTTAAAAATGTAAACGAAACTTGTTTTAGCCAGCTTCCTTGACTGGCAATAAAACACGGTCCACCGAAATACCCGGCCATTCACTTTGGTCTTTGGTTGACCTATAAACTCTAATAGAATCGGTTGTTTCATTCGTTATGACAGGCCCGATTACGTGTACCTCGGCGATAAAGAGTATTGCCAAGGTTGATTTTCCTTTCCCTACGAGAACGTTTCACCTTCGATCAACCAGCGCTGCTACACCTGCAAGTCTGTTTGTCTGTCATCCGGTAGCAATGTACCTGCTATAGGTGCGTACATAAGGATACGCGGACTGCACGCGCGAGCCTTGATCCAAAATGCTTACGTTCATTAGCGGATGCTCGCTCTGTGCGAAGGCACGTAAATGATTTACCGCAAGACTTTATCTTCTCCAAGGCGCTATTGCTTACCTCTCTCTAATATTCTCGAGATAGTTGACGATGAAATCGGTCATTTCCTTGGAAAAATCCTTAAACGAGCTTGGATCCATTTTTTCTGAAATCAAAGATATTATTTGAAAAATGTAGTGTATTGATTTCTTTATATTAAATGAGTAGCTTTCAAAACATAAATAAGTAAAATATTATTTGTTTAAATTCATTGATATAATAATAAAAATATAGTAATCCCGTAATTGGGACGTTTTTTTTTTTAGTTTTCGTGCTGCAATTGGCATCAGTAAATTGGTAATATACAAAATATTCTCCAAATTATTAAAAAATTATCAAAGTTATTTAAAAATATACATATATGATTTATGGACAGTTTTGTATGTACATATATGATCAATTCTAAGTTAAGGGATTAAGGTAGTTTTTCTAGCTGCCTACAATATGTAAATAAAAGTTTTTAAACGATAAGGAAGTTGTAATTAACATGATTGTTATGTCATATCTAGTATGCAAAAGAAATTCAAACAATATTCCAATGATATTTGTAAACAACATCAAGGCTGCATTTTTACAAATTTCGATTTATTGATTGATCATATTACAGGATTTAATAGTATTATGCTATCATTAAAGTAGTTGATAAATAGGGATGAATATCGTGTTTCAAAATAGGCTGTCTTACTGTGTGAATAACGTACAGAAAATTAGAAAAAGAGCGGTAATGAATCGACAAAACGAAAAATTTCTATTTTTAAATTTCTTTTTAAATATGAAAAATTCTAATAGATAAAATTTTATAGTTATTAATGATAATAATAATAATAATAGTGATTAATTAATTTACTACAAAACTAATAATTAATGTGCAGGCCCAATATTATTGTTGTTCTGCTTTATAGTAATCAAATCAAAACTATATTAAACGGTTTGATAAATTTCTCGAGGACAAAGTTACATCGATAAAGCTTATACCGGATAAAATAATTATTGATAAATGTATACCGTGTTACATGGTTTAATTATGCTATGTTTTTTTTCAATCCATTGTTGTAACTACAAAATGATTATTTTTTATAACAAATCGTCCTTAGATTGTAGAAGTTGCATGGTTCAATGTAAAAACGTAATTAGATTCATGATTAAATAGATATAAATGTTGACCAATAGATCACAAAGATATAATTATATGCGCATAAAAGACTGTAAAGTCTTGGAAAATGCGCGAAACATGGTAGAATATGATGACTAACCAGGGCAAATAAGTATTTACAAGAAAAAACATTTCAATCAAAATTTAATTATATGGATATTTTGATATACACAATATGTAAGAAATGAGAGACTAAATGTGTATTATTATACTTTGAATTCATCTTATCGCTATCTTACTTTTCCACGTTCTACCATAAATATCTGAGATGAATTTTGCTTTACCTTTTGAAAAAAGGTTACTGAAAATTTTCATTTAAAATATAGTGATAATTTTTACGTAAGAACAAGATTTTGATATTACAAATTTAGTAAATAAGTATAGCTTTTGCAGGGATTTATATTAATTTTCAAATCAAATGACGTACAATTTATTTAAAGAACTATTTCAATTTATTAAATGAATGGTTCTTCGTCGATACTCTACTGGATTTTCGCCTGAAGTTTTGAGGAAACTTCATAAGGAAAAAACTAGATAATATTTGTCTTTTCTAACAATTTTTCAATCTTCCTCATCTACAACGTCAAACAACAAATAATCAAATTAAATATAATTCATGTACATGTTAATAAATGAGGGGTTTTTAAGTTACTATGCAATAGCAAAATGAATACTACAAAGTTCTTATAATTCCAACACAATGAAAATTGCGAGAATGATATTGGAAAGGGGCAGTAATCGCAATTTAGAATTGCGAAGTGAGAGGATAGCTGCCAGCAAACGAAAACGAAAAGTGCTTGTAATACCGGCTGATGGCAGAGAGTTTCTTTCTGCTTGGAAAGAGTATAGGAGTGTAGTTCTTGGCCGTGGTTGCCGGTGGCCATGACTCATTTTTCAGAAAGTTAACTTCTTGGTAGTTGCGCGCGCCTGTGTCTATTACATTATCTTCATATACGCGTTATGCTGTATGTGAATAGTGTACAATGATAACCAATGAGTTATTGTTGTTGAAAATGCACTATTTTTTCTACATTTTAATAAATAACCAGTAACTATCGTTTTTGTGATTCAATGAATCAATACTTGTAAGCCTTGCACAAACATGTCGTTAAACAATAAAATAATTCGCTGAAAATAAGTCAAAGTTATTTAAATGATAAAGATACATTTAAATAAATGTTGATAAAATTCATCTTGAATTTACTTATTTAAGTGCTCTATCTTATTAGTATTATGTACGAAAATAAAAAAAGAAATATTATTATTTCCTTATAATGCAGGAAATTCTTACTTTCCCGGCTGTATTTGAACATAATTTTATACACGTCAACTTAAGTTTTGATTTAATTGAAATATTATGCAAGCTTCTAATACAGTGACGTAGGTTCTAAGTAATTACAACTGTCAAATGATAAAATTTAATTTAATTTATATTTAATCTTATTTCAGGAATTTATATTTTCAAATGTCAGTGCATACAGAAGTTATTTTAATATATTAATAATGATTTTACAATTTTTAATTTTTATTATAAGTTTGTAGAAAAAGAAATTACAAAAACAAAATGAGTTTATGAAATGAAATTAATTTCAATGTAAACAAAGATCATTGAAAACCCCCGTTCTCTTCAATCTACGTTTATACGATAGATTTGAAAATGTTTACGATCTTATTTTTACTATCTGTCAAAGAACAAGGAATCCCCACACCTACACCAGTTTAGTATTAACACAGTGACACTAATGCAAGACGATTAAGAAGCTAATCGAATACCACATGGCGGAATCGAAACCGGTTCTAAACGATCGAGGGATTTCCTCAATGGAGAAGGAAGACCGTTGACGCACGCTCCGATTTCGCTTGAACTCTTCGACAGCGTGCCTCGCGGTTATGTGTTTCTGTAATGCATGCGGTATTCCCATGTGCGCTAATTATTGCCACTGAATGCGCTACAGGTGGCACTGATCGTCAAAGCGCATGGGTTTTGCCAGTTTTACTTATCGTATCAAATAAGACTCCATAGGCATATTAATTCTGATTTTACAATCAAGTGAGCGAAAGTAAAGAAGTACAATGCATTTTACTATGGCAAAGAACTGCAAACAATGTATACTGATTTATCTTTGGAAAGCAGGTTTATTGCTGATTAATTTTTTTCCGACGTGCAAGACAAAAAATGTTTCTCACATTAAATTCTAATGATTACAATCCTTTCAATTAGTCGAATGACGTAAATGTATTACAATAAATTACACTTTAAGTGGGGCAATGCTCTCGTGCGAAACGATACAGAGAAATGGTTACTAATAATTTGCGTAATATACCAGATGAAAATATATTAGCTAAATATTATAAATAAATAGATGAATAATTGAGAATAGAACAACTAAAAGTATGGAGAAATTTCTTTTTAATATAACTTGAAAGATAAAAACTCTACTATGTTATTCTTGCTAGTGAAAAGTTTATCCACTTTTTTTAGATGACCTATTTTTACAGTTTTCCGGAGAGCCGAAAATTAAACTGGATATCAAGTGTTAATTAAATTACTCGATTTTATTTTTGTACGCGTTGTTTAATCAGTTGTAATTAAAAGGGCAGCCCATTATGTTCGGTGATAGGTCGAGTGGAGAAAGGATGCACGTGTGAGTGACTGGGCAGTTTAAGCAATTGGACACTTCTTTGCTACTCGATGGATAAAATGTGTCCGGTTACTATTTAGCTACTGGCACACGCTTTGTTCCTCATTACTACTTCACCACCTTTTAGATTTAAATTTTAATTAAAATTGTCAATGAATTCCAAGCGAATTTTCATTATCGGATATTAGGATGCTTCTGATAAAAAGAGTTTACGTAAAGTTAGTCAAGTTACGTGCTTCAATGCACATAATTATTGAATTCAACGAATGCAATTATTAATATACATTATTCTATGATTCATAAAAGTGCTTTAGATTTAATATGAATGTAAGAACGAGTTTGAAACGATGCGATAAACGGTTACCGGATGCGGAAAAAACAACACGTGTCAGAGACATAGGCATATCAATCCTGGAGTATATTAATCAAGCTCTGCGTGTATATCTTAAACGATCAGAATTGTAACAAAGTCACATGATTCGCCAGCAGATAGCCTTATAGTTCGAATTAAAACTGATTAACAGCTGCTACTGACAGCTTAACACTTCCATGCGCGTTATGTTTTCACAAGGCTGGTGATTTTTTTTCAGTTGGGAAATCGATTTGTGTTTGTATATATATGTCCATTAATATATACGTGTGGGAGTTGACGCCGCTTGGCAAATCTATCTCTCTTTTTACTCCACTTTCACAAATATTGCACGAATCGATCAAGGCCGGTGAGCGCGCTTATATTACTTCATCCGCGGAGAGCATTGGCACCATGCAATCCGTTTTTTTTCCTGGATTTTCGTACATAATATCGTTATCATGCAGTGCACTAATTTTTTCTTAATCTAGCAGTAATGCACTAGTCATAGATAATTCATGATCGAATGAATCAATGTCACTTTTTAATATAGCAGTGATAACAACGTTGACTATGTAATAACAATCTTGATGTGATATAATGTAGATAACATTTCGTAAAAAAAATTCGTTCGATATAAGTATTCATTTTTTTTACTCCTCACTACTTGCAGACAGATAAAAATTTTTATTATTAACTGTTCAGAAAATCGAAGTGGTATTGCAAAAACATGATTTATAACAGTCTATTAAAAAAATAAAATAGTATTTACATTATTACCAATTTACACAATAATTACTCAATGATTTTATTCAATATTTATTACAAGAAAAACTTTAATAACTTGTATATGTATACTATTCCAATCGTTGATATATAAAAAAGTTTTTTATTGCATTTCAATCATGCATTTAATTAATTTCCACTAAGTTCAAGAAATCCGGTTACCGATAAACTTATGGAAATAATTTTCATTTATTTATTTTCATTCATTCTGCATAAACGAATATCATTCCCAATATAAACGCACATATACACCCAACAAACATTAATCCCACAGCGTAAAATAAAACAAAACACAACTGAAAAACTACACATTCACGCGTACGCTATGTACACCGGCCCCTGCATACACACCCAACGAACTCGATCAATTCACATGGTAATCAAGCGCTTTACTCACTCTTGTCCGTGCAAACTGGTCCTCTGGAATAAAACGGTAACCTCACACTGAACTCTTGCACCGGGCACGAAACTGAACGCTACACAGAGAGCCTGCAGCAGGTCGGTAAATATAGCGCGGCCGAAAGAGGCGGAAAAGAAAAAAAACTTGCTTGCGGGACAGAAGAAGAGTGAAGAGAAACAAAAGCTGGTCCTCCTGGCGCGTGTCTTCTCGCGTGCTGCGCCGTGCGACCGTCGCGTCTCGTATGGCGGTCCGCGAAGCGGAGCAAGCGCGCGAGCGCTATCAAATGAAATCCCGGCTATTACCTACATACTCTCTCTCTCTTTCAGCTGATCGTGCGTACTTGCTCAGTAGAAGACGCGCGCACGCATATGCGTGTGTGTGTAGCAGTGTAGCTTATACAGCCGGGCCCTTATAGCATTTTGGAGATGGTGCGTTGTGGTTCTTACGATTTTTTTTAGTTAGGAAAATTGAGAAAATTTGGGATTTTTTTCATGATACTGAAAGATTTGTAAACTGAGATTTAGATTGTTTCTAAAATATATTTCGACCTTAAATCAAATTTTTTATTGAAATGTAGATTATGTTTGTCAGATTCAACGTTGAGGATAGTTGCATATACATTTTTAATCATTAGATTGACCTTATTTATGTTAGAAAATTTTGTAAACTTATATTGTAATTGTAAACTTATATTGTAATGAACGTTAAAATTATTTATAACTATTTTGTGCGAAAAATTTCATTAATTTAGTTTTTGTTTTGTTAATTTTATGTAATTAAAGACTGTATAGACATAAAAGTATTCTATATTTCACTCCTATCTTACGTATGACTTTTCGTGCAATCTGATTCAATCATAGATTGTTATTGTTTCTCGTAGATAGACGATTCGCAAAGACTCAAGTGTCATTCTCATGAGTTATCTTACAAAAATAAAGTTTTGCTTTTCATTCTCCATTCGAAGTTATTAAATTATTCTTAGGTATATTTATGAGTTTAAATAATTAATGGTAAAATCAAATGACTTTTCTGTTTCTTTTTTGCTTACATAAATTTCTTTCCAGTAATTGCTGAAGTTTGTGCATTCTTGTTATTATCGTAAAAAAATTAT
>JAPYZP010001019.1:0-18988 GCA_030522985.1 Torymus sinensis | reverse complement strand
CACACACACACACACACACACACACACACACACACACACACACACACACACACACACACACACACACACACACACACACACACACGCACACACACGCACGCACGCACGTACGCATGCACACACACACACATATCCCTACAGACATTTTCTAAAATCATGTGATACAAACTTCTAACAACTTTAATCATCTTTCTAGAACGATTTAACGAAACTTAAAATTTTACTATTAGAAAGCTTCCTCTAGGAGGAAGCAAAATATCAGATGGTTCAAACTATAAGTTCCGGCAGGATACAAATTTAAAAATCTCAACATCTTTGGATCAAATGGGTTTACAGACCTCTGGTGGAGCCTATTTCATCAAAAATAAACTATATTTGTATAATATATATATATATGAGAGAATCCGCGGAACCTTTAACTGTTTATGAGCGTTCATAGCACATAAATGAGACAAGTTGTAAAATCTTTAATTTTTACGTAGGAAACCAGTCCAGTAATCCATATTAGTGTGCCAGACATGAGTATCCCTAGCACACTAATGTAGATAACTGGACTGGTTTCCTAAGTAAAAATGAAAGATTTTATACCTTGTCTCATTTATGTGCTATGAACGCTCCTTAATAGTAGCCATCAATTACGTTAAAAAAATGTATCAAAACAGTTGAAGGTTCCGTGAATTTGCTCATATATAAAATATCATTACTGATGAAAATTTATATTTTTTAGGTGAATCAAAAAAAAAATGTTGACCTTAGTACCCTCTTAAGCACAGTTGTAAAAGATCTTACTTAACGATTACTTTATCTGATTACACCCTACCTACTAACTAACATCATTATAGAAAAGTATACTTTATAGAACTGTTATATATATACTAAACACTCTTTATTTTAAAATATTCAAGATGAATAACTTTACATGCAGCCATAAAAAGTCGTTAAGAGTGGCATGCACCTACTAAGAACGAGTACCTGGGGCTTGCAGCTACAGGCATAGTTGCGGCAACCGTCAAATCGGATTGAACATCTCCGGAGAAACAAGGTGAGAGGGCAGACTTAGGCACTCGGTTGGAGTATGAGCACCTACACACTGCGACGTCGAGGATAAAGTGCAACGTATAGGTACATAGTGCGTCCGCCCCTCCATCCAATCTGCATTCAATGCATCTGTATTATTGTTAGACGCTCTCCGAACAATGGGACTTAGTACTGATTTTGCCCCTGTTTACATTCTTGGCGGTGAACTATGCCATCTGCAAGTAAAACAGTTTACACAGCGTGTGTCTTGCTGGCAGGTAGCGAAGACGCGAGTTCAACCGATCGTTTTTCTACCGTTCGAATGCGCACTGTGCAGGTATTTTCATTCGCCTTCGGCGGGCTCGCTTGACCACTATTATGCCGAGGGTCTCGTTCGAAAGATCACTACGTAGTACCGCTAGAGTACGCAGATGTCGCCACAAGCTTCAGCGTCTATATAGTTTTTTCACTTCATGGCGGCCAGGCGTCTCCTGCTTCCGCTCGCGCTCGCCGCTCGTCATAAGTTCAGAGTCTCATTAAACTTTACCTTGGGTGGGGAGAGGAAAACTTTTACGAGGTTTTTCGATGCCGTACATATATTTAACATATGTGTACTAGGGTGGGAGTGATCTTTCGAACGAGACCCTCGGCATAATAGTGGTCAAGCTTCGCCCGCCTTCGGCGGGCTCGCTTGACCGGTCCATTATGCCTCGTGTCTCGTTCTCCGATCACTACGTAGATGTTTAGAGTGTCTTATATCGTTAAAGGAAATAAACAAATTTATTTATTTATTTATTTTTTAATTAGTTTGATTTTTATTTATTTATACCAACTTGAATACAAAATTCAATACGAACTTCAATACAAAATTCAATAAAAACTTCAATACAAAATTTAGTACAGACTTCAAAACAAAATTCAATACAATTTAATTTGTTAATGATTCTCTCCCTAGTACGACTGCTTCTGCAAAAGTATTTCTATCCGAAACAATTGGTCTGTTATAGAATCGGTTAAAAACATTAGATCTCTCAGACCATCCGCCTAAGCTTTTGATTACACTCAAATCAACTCCTTTTTTCAAAGCTGCTGACGTAGCAGTATGGCGTAAACTGTGCGGGGCAAACTCCTTGCCTATTCCGCATCTAACTAAGAAGGCTCTTATCCATCTACTGATGGTATCTTTGGATGCCTTTTTGTAAGGCTTTTTGGTAGTAATGATTAAATTATCGCAGTCTTTACGCAAATCTTTTGTTACTTCTAGATATCTAATTAGAGTATTGACAATGCACAACTCGGGTTTTTCTGTGAATTCTGGCAGAATTAGTAACGGTTGAAACGTTCCTTATCTAGAATTCTTAACTCTATGAGGTATTTCTATTTCATAACCCCCAGCTGTTCTAATTATATTTTTTATCGAGATTAACGAGATTGTCTGCTTTCTGTGTGCAGTGATTAATGCTAACAGAACTACTAACTTGTCGGTCAACTCTGGTAGGCTCAATCTCTCCAGAGGAAATAAACTTTCTAATTTTAATAACACAGGATCTAGGCTATAAATTCTATCGTATTTGGGCTTTGCTGGTTTATTATTATACATACCCTTAAGTAATCTGCTTATTGCAGGATTTTTACCTATTCTATCACCTGAAACTAAGGATAATGCTGCTTTATAAGTATTAATTGAACTAAAAGAAACACCGCCTGAAAACCTATCACATAACCAAGACATTACTGTCCCTACATCAGCGCTGTACATATCACAACCGAGATTTCTGCAGAACCTGGCCCAGTCCTTGAGTGGTTTCGCATATTGTCTTAGTGTTGATTCCGAAATAGACTGCATCATTATCGTAATTGCTCTGTCTTCAAAACCTTGTCTGTGGTAAGACTCCCAGATAATGTTCCTGCCATTAACTGCATCCTGGATGCCAGTGGATGTTGAATTGTCCTGCACGGAGACAACAATAAATTATTATTCGGCGGAAATATTATAGGCTCTTCCACTAACATGGTATTCCACAGGGGATACCAGGGCTGTGAAGGCCAAAATGGGATAATTAAAATACCCTGTGCTTGGTCATTCTTTATTTTCTGGATGGTTTTTAAAATTAGAGCTACTGGGGGGAAAGCGAAGAACTTCAAATCCCTCCAGTCTATCGTAAAGGCATCTACACAGTAAGCGTCCGAGTCTGGATGCCACGGACAATACCGCTCACATTTTTTATTGCAACTAGACGCAAATAAGTCTATTTCTACGTCGCCAAATCTCTCAATAATAATTTCAAATGCCCATTGCGCTAGCTCCCATTCCGTATCTACATTATTCGCTCGAGATGCTAAATCCGCATCGACGTTCTCCTTCGACGCGATGTAGGACGCAAACATCCTTCCCGCAAAAAAGATCTCTTAATTCACAAAATTGCCAAATTTGTCGTGCCATGCGATTTAGTTTCGGGTACTGAATGTCACCCATCCCGTTTATATATGAGATTGCGGTAGTGTTATCAATGCGAAGTAACAACTCGCAATCTTGTCTGTTTCTGCAAAAAATCTGCAACCCAATGAATGCAGCTTTTAATTCAAGGAAATTAATATGATTTTTAAGTTCCTCTGCATTCCATGGCCCAAAAGCAACCTCACCATTACAGGCGATACCCCAACCTGAGCCTGAAGCATCAGAGAATATCTCTAGTACGAATCTATTCTGTTGCTTCTGTTGCTCTAATTCTATTGCTACTCAGTAAAATTTTCTCTTCCCACCAATCCAGATCCGCTGATAAGGATTGTGGTATAGTCATCGTAGCTGAATACTCCAAATTATTTTTTAACAATTCAAAATATTTTATTCTCTCCAATCCTTTCGAATACATCCATCCATATTGAATCGCTGGGCACGCCGCGACAATACAGCCAACTAGCCTCACGAATTCTCTAATGCTGCAGGCCCCCTTAACTCTCAATTCTTTTATCAGACTGACTATTTGTTGCCTCTTTACTACCAGTAATTCGATGGACATATTCATTGAGTCTAGCGTAAAACCTAAAAACTGACACCTATTCTGTGGAATTAAATTACTCTTTTGTCTATTAATAATAAAACCTAAAAACTCTAACGTTTGAACTGTAAAATTTAAATTTTGCAAACAATCATCATAAGTATTTCCAAAACATAGCCAGTCGTCTAAGAATACTACAGATAACAAATTCTTGCTTCTTAAAAAATTGACTACCGGTTTCATTATTTTTGTATATAACCAGGGGGCTACATTCAGTCCGAAAGGAATACAATTCCATTCATACCTATTATTCTTCCAATCAAAACAAACATACCTCTGACTTGTTTTGTGTAATGGAATCAAAAAATAGGCGTCCTTGAGATCTATAGATCCCATAAAACATCCCTCTGAAACTAATTTTGTAGCAGTCCTAAAATCCTCCATCTTAAAATGCTCTTTTGGAATGAACGAGTTTAATTTCTTCAAGTTTAATACAAATCTTTCGGTACTAAAATATAAAATGATACGAATTGTTCATCTGATTTTGAAACTTTTCTAATCGCTCCCAACTTTAATAAATTATCTATAACTTCGCCCATAAGGGGCTCATCTTTTTTATTTAAAGAGCTGCCTATTGGCACTTTCTTTTGAACGGGCTTCGAGCTAAACTCTATCTTATACCCTCTTAGGCATTGTAAAATAAACGAATCACTAGTTATTTTAGAGCAAGCACTTAGAAACTGTTTCAATCGCCCCGCAATACGACCTACCTCGTCTACTTCCTGATGGTCTGCGCATTGTGCGCAGTCTGTAGCGCCTGGCTGGTTTGCGGACGGTTCGTCTGGTGACCGACCTCTTGCGATCCGAACTGGCCGAAGTTCCGTCGCTGGTTGAACCGCCTGACGTTCGGTTGGCCTCGGCCTCGCTGAGGCGGGCCTCGCCAGTTTAAAGACGACGATGCTTGGAAAGTCGGCTTTTTCTCTGGCATTGGTTGTTTTATTGACAACCCGAGTTTTTCTACCGCCTTTGCTGATTTTATCTTCTGTGCTGTAAATTCTCCATGTTGTGTCTTTTCTAAAAGTTGGCGGGCTTTCTTGTCGAGGCATGGATAAAGAAAAGCCTTTCTTGCTTTTATTAGCTGATTATGTAACTCACATATTAGCTTGCCTGAGTCAACTAGTTTTGTCAATAATTCCTTCGTATCTATTTCTTGTGTGGCGCTGTTAAAGATCATCATGATCCCAGATCCCAATGCTGCCAGGCTAGAGCCACACAAGTCCAAATCAGCTGCGAAAAACTTGTCCCTTTTCACAGCTGCCTCTTTAAGGCTTGCTTCTATCTCCACGTTGAGCTTAGGTGTCTGGAAAGGGCAATTTCCCGTTCTCGGGTATTTTTCCAGCAGTGCAGCCTTTTTCTCTTTCTTTAGCTCTTCCGACAATACTTTCTGCCAATTGCTGGCTAATTTAGGATGCAGACCAACATTGTCTTTATCCGCTTCCTCCTCGTCACTTAAAATTTGCAGTTTCTCTGTCCAATTCTATGAATTCAGAAGGCTTTTCTGCAGCATCTATATTATTCGAGGCGCTGTTCTCTTTGTCCTCTTTGTCATCTTTGTCCTCTTCTTGATTGTCCGACAAATCCAATT
Organism: Torymus sinensis; assembly: GCA_030522985.1. Lineage (NCBI taxonomy): Eukaryota > Metazoa > Arthropoda > Insecta > Hymenoptera > Torymidae > Torymus > Torymus sinensis. Next base: position 13,327 of record JAPYZP010001019.1, on the reverse strand, counting down.
CGTCATCCGCAAGAAAATCTAGAGAGACAAAATTTCTAGGTTATGCATTTTTAAATTAACGTGGTTGTTGCATAAGCCTAGTTCGACTGTTCGACATGTCTCAATTCTCGCTTGAGCTCGTCGACATTAATACGACCTGTTTCACCTCTCGTGTGAACTCGTCGTCGATATGTGCGATCTGCCTCACCTCTAGTGTGAGTTCATCGCCTTTATGTACGAAATCGTATCTGAACACTTGACCTACCTGAATCTATTCCATCTTCCGGCGTGGATGGCATGTCCTCGATTAATCCGTCGATTAAATCTGCTTTCTCATCCATATCTTTATCGGGCTCTATACCATCCTGCTTTAATTTCTTATTAATTTCTCCCTGGACCACCTTCAGTGTAGCGCTCAACTTCTTCAAGGTTGGTGAACGCTTCCTCTTTCTTTCCTCCTTTGTCTTAACCATGTTGAAAAAATAACCTCAAATTACTCCCCACGTGCTGAGCTGTGGCCGCTTCGCGCACAAAAAACGTTCTGGCAAGCGCGAGCGGAAGCAGGAGACGCCTGGCCGCCATGAAGTAAAAAAACTATATAGACGCTGAAGCTAATTGTGGCGACATCTGCGTACTCTAGCGGTACTACGTAGTGATCGGAGAACGAGACACGAGGCATAATTTCCCTTGACGTTTAATCACTCTCTGATTCGAATTTCGTCCTAATGTGAAACGCCTATCGTAAGGTCACTGCTTCAACATATGATTTGTTAAACAAGTATATGTTTGACAGAGACAACCAAGGGATTTATGACTAAATAATACCATATGAAAATATAAATTATTCAATTAAAAATTAAATAGGAGTAATATCAAGAGCAATGATGTGTTGAAAAACTTTCTATCTCAGACATCATTGTTTTTATTAAAACTAGAATGCTAAGCGCGCTACGCGATAGCATTCTCTTGAGTCGACTACCATAATGTAATATAAATCATAACGTAAATCATAATGTAAATCATAAGGTAAATGTATTTGTTAATGAATTCCGTTAATTTATTTTGTTAATATGTTGTTAATTCTGGATACATTGTACAACAAACCGGTTATTCCATTAAAGTGATTCCGTGTTTATGTAACTATTCATAATGTAACTGAACTCTGATTACCTTATAACATAGAAATATAGACAAATAGGTCTCTATTACGGCCAAAAGAGGAGAGCATAAAAAGTAAAAAGCACAAATTTAGAAAAGAGCCAAGATTGGAGAGGGCTCGAGCACGGATGCAGTGTGTGCTATATACAATTAATATATTTTATTTATTCAATGTAATATATTAAAATGAAATGTAATTCTAAGAATAAAATTTTAAATCGAGTTGACGCAAACTAATAAAAATAATAAAGAATAAAAAATCAAGTAAAAAGAATTTATCTCTCTTTTGTATGATCGGGACGTTCACCAGATCCGGTGGACGAGAGCAAAAAGAAAGATAAATTCTTTTTACTTGATTTTTTATTCTTTATTATTTTTATTATTTTGCGTCAACTCGATTTAAAATTTTATTTCTCTCTTTCAAAATATAATTCTATTATTCATTATTCGGTTGTAAAATTTGATTACAATTTTATTCAAAAACTTATTATTTTTTTTTAATATAGAAACTATACTTTCATATATTAAACCAATGTACTAACTACGTTAAAATTTCTTTGAAGACATAATTTTTAACTTTATTAACTCTATTAGAACCTATAAATATAAAAAACCCAGTATAAACAACCCAGTATAAACCACTCATTATAAACCACCCCGTATAAACCACCCAGTATAAACCACCCATTATAAACCACCCAGTATAAACAGCCCAGTATAAACCACCCAGAATAAACCAACCAGTATAAACAACCCATTACCCGCCACCCGCCACCCGCCTTACTGCGCTGAGGCGCTAACTTTACGCCGTGCAATTATGGAACACTTAAGTCACACGTATCGTAACATACTATTTTATTATTATACAAATATCATGCAGAAGGTAAAAGAGGGAGTTAAACTAACTAGGAGAGGCTACGATTTCGGATGTCCAAGCAAGAGCGGCACACCTAGCGGAAAAAATTAGAACTGTTCTAAGTTATACCAAAACAAACACACCTTAACCTTGATACAGAATAGATGATATATAAATAAATAGTTATAAATGATCTACTACCCTCATTAACATAATTAATTAATTCAAATATTTCCACAATTGGACGAGTCATTTTTGTTTACAATCATTTACAAAGTATTGAATTTCATAAAAATAGAATTTTACAAGTTCAAACTTACGTCCACAATAACTTAGAGATGCAACAAGAGAGACAGGTGGCAAGACTTGGACGTCCGAGTAGGTACCAACAGGTATTCAGGTAGCTCGACTAGGTTGTGTTCGCACACCAAGTACAGCGGAAAAACACATGCGACTCACGCGACTGCGAAGGCTCCCTGTGTATAAGATATATCAATATAGAATGGATCGCGCGCGCTTTCTGCTACTGCTCTATAGTGTTATGAACTGCGTTCGCATGGGCACATACTACTGTATTTAGGGTCTTTCCACAATAACGTAATTGGAATCGCAGCGTTCCAGCAAATAAATAATTCAGTAGCTTTAGTGAGATGATGATTCGAAATAATAGCTTTAATAGATAAGTACAATAACTTAGCGGTACTAATGAATAATTGAAACTCATTGGGCGAGGTTACATCAGTCCATTGGTCCATGGTGCAATCAACTCAAGGGGCTACGTGGCAAACGGCCCGCAGAGGGGAACCAATCAGGAGGCTGGCACAAGCGCTGCAAGTGGAAAAGGGGGCCTCCGGACAGAACCTAAGCATCCACCAGAGCTTTCCCACTCCGAAGTCGGAATCGAATACGCCCGTGGCAAGAGGAAAGAAGGGAGCTTTTGCCATCGACAAACCTCGAAACCGAACTGGAGAAATTCATCTTCCCACCACCGGAAGGGCCGACTCCTCCTATATATTAACGGACAGAAGGTCCACGTTTAGGATATAAAAGAGGAGTACTGTGCCACGGGCGCTCAGATCTTGGGTCATTGCCAACTGGCTTGGTACTCTGCTGCACTTGTGTATGTGGTGCCTAAAAGCTCTCTAATCACCCACTAATCTGGTGGTTGCTACTGCGTACATTGCGATCATTGCCAACTAATCTAGTTCTTGCTACCAGGTTCATTGCGATTGTCGCCAACTAATCTAATGCCTGCCACTGTGTACGTTGCGATGCGCCATTGTGCTGTAGTCAAAAGTTATTAAGTACTCTAAAGCTTAGTGACAGTATTGCACAGTATTGCATCACATCGAACCGTTGCTGCCTAAGTTCAAATCTCATTTCATTTGTTTAAAAAGTAAAGTTAGAGTCACGCGTCGTCGATTTATTGTTCGAGAATATACAAAGAGACTGTGTCGATCAAGATACAATTAATGAACAGCCAGAGTTTAATTTAATTCTCTTGTCTTCAAGTTTTACTTCAAACCACCCGCAACTCCTTGCGCTTAGTGCTTAATTGAGCAACGATCCCACATTCTATTCGGTCAATCCAGCGAACATTGCAGAAGTGTCTTTTAACTCGCAGACCCCGACTCGGGTCATAATATTTTGGTAACAGCGGTGAGATCGTTCAAAGGAGTTGTGAGGAAAAAAGACATTTTTGGAAGAGTTCAAGGATTGTGTTCCATCCAAGGTTTTAAGTCATAGTTTCTCGTGGAACCTGGGCGAATGCCGGTACATCCGATTGGGCAGCTGGGTCCACGACAGCAACAAAAAAGATGTCCCCAGCCAATCGACGGTTATAGAGTTGCTTTGAACTCACGAGAGGGCACTCCGGATTCTGGAATCTAGATACGGGAGCGGTGCCGACGAGGCAACTCTAAGGTTAACCACCAGACGCCGACCAACTACACCGACGCGCCAATATCAACTTCGTTCAAGACGTCACCTGCGATATCTCCATTGCCTGTCTACGCCTCCTCCCTGCAAACATTGCGAAGGTCGTAAACGTTTTCTACAGATCTACTACGCCAGCTACAAGTCTTCAGCAGCAGCCGCGAAGTCTTCACCATCAGTCACGAGTCATCAGCGCCTCTCTCGAGTCATCAGCCCCCCAAAACCACCGAATCTGCCTGCAGATAATTAATACGAGCTAAGTAACCTGAGCGAGCGCCTATAATAATTAATAATAATATAATTAATATTATATTATTATTATAATAATATCAATTATAAATACTGTATGACACTGGTGCGTAAGGTGATTTTTACCGCATTCGACAGGCGATTTATCTACTAATCACTCTATAACACAATCTGCTATTGAATATGAAAATCGCATGTTTAATAATTGTACATTTAATAACCGATACCTTGGGTTATGCATTGGGGGCTGTGCTGAGTCAGGGACCTATAAGAAAGGATCTGCCGATTGCATATGCTTCAAGATCCTTAATCGATGCGTAGAGAAATTATACGACAACGGAAAAGGAGTTATCAGCTATAGTTTATGCTGTAAAACAGTTTCTTCCCTATTTGTACAGCCGTAAGTTTACTTTAGTAACGGATCATAAAGCATTAATATGATTGCACACGATTAAAGATCCTGTTTCTAGAACATTCGGATGGAAAATAAAATTGCAGGAATATGAATACGATGTTGTTTATAAGGACGGAAATCGGAACGTAAATACAAACGCGTTGTCATGAAACCCGATCACTCCTCATCCTAATCCTAATCGAAGCTCATCCTCTGAGCCGAATCAACCTGAGAACAAGCAAACTAACCATTACGGACTGAGACCCGCGACAATCCTGACGCTTGACACTACGCTTAAAAACTATGACACTACCGACGAGACACACACTCGCGGCACCAGTGATGAGCAAACACTGGATCACCTTAGGAGTATACATCCTTTTGGCGCCGGTGGTCAATGGCCACGTCTGGTTAACCGTTTTGGAGAGACACACACTTACGGCACCAGTGGTGAGCAATCACTAGACAGCCATGGGAGTGTCATTCTTTTGTCGCCAATGGTCAACGGCGACGTCTGGTTAGCCTTTTGGAGTTGCATGCTTTTGGTCCCAGTGATGACCGGTCACTGGGGAACCTTTTGGAGAATCGCGCTTTTAGCACTGGTTATCCGGTTAGCTCTTTAGAGATGAGCACAACGAATACTAGCAACACTTACTTGGACTATGCGACACCTTTACTATCACATAAACGTACTAATGACTCCGACAACAATAATGCAAAAAGATTACGAGCGGATTTAACTTCCGATAATTATGTTAATGGTCAATTGGAAAAAGAGATTGTTTGCAAATAGTAGTCTCGGTAAATTTATGTGAACCATGGCCTTTACCCGACTCTGTCGTCGATAGAGATATTTGTCGCGTTTTCGCAATAAAACACGTCTCTTATTCTAGAGATCAACTTTTGATCAGAAATATAATATCGCGCATGTTACGTCCGTTGATTGCGAAATAAGCACTCCAATTTGCCAACAGCTGGTTGATTTAGAAATGATAGATATAGAGAAATTAAAAAACGAACCTATCGGTATAAGCGCGATAGTACAAACGAAATTATCCACCGGTAAAATTATATATTCAGTATTTATTAAAGAGAAATCATTAAGAGACTGCTTCGAAAAGAATCATTGGTTGCTAATAGAATTACCGTTGAGAGAGCATTGGAAAACCGGAATTCCAAAATTAACTATTTGCACAGGCGAAGAAACTATTCCGCCTCCTGATGATAAATTAGGGATTATCGGCGAAGCCTATGATTCAGCGATAGGAAGTCACAAGGGCGTCGCCAAAACTTATCATCGTATCCGTGAGAGATATTTTTGGCCGGGAATTAAAGAAGATAATTCAAAATACGTTAGAACGTGTGGAGAGTGCCAGAAAAATAAATTAGTTCGCGTAAAACTAAATAGCCAATGAAAATCACCAGCACTCCTAGTAGAGCTTTTAAGGTGTTGGAGATGGACATTGTATACCCTTTGCCTGTTACAATCTCTGGCAACAAAAAATATTTTAACATTGTAATGTTACGATACGAGACGAAATTTGGTAGTGGAGGGCAGTCAGATTGTTCTTTGCTAACAGAATTTCTCCAGGTTTTAATTAAGTTTTTATTTCAGATTCTGCGGGGGTGATTATAAACAAGGGTAATCTGACTGATATTAATATCAATTAATTTAATTTATAAGACTGTAAGACCGATGGAAAAATTCTTATCAGTGGATAGTAAATTACAGTCGACATAAGTAATATTTTTAATTATTAAATTGCAATGTAATTTAACTAAATATTCTGACGCTCTTCCCATTCCTGATATAACCGCCGAAATTGTAGCAACTGCATTAGTACATGATATTATAACTAGATTCGGTTGTCCAGAAACCATCAAAACTGATCAGGGCAGTAATTTTCAGAGGAATTTACTTCAAAAAGTAGCTAAATTGTTTAAAATAAAACAGATGCGTTCCACGTCATTCCACCTTCAGATTATAGAATCATTGGAACGAAGTTATCATTCTTTAGTAGAGTATTTAAAAATGTACATCGATAAAACCGATGGGGATACGTGGATTAAAATGGTTATGTTCTCCTATAATACTTCAGTTCATTCAGCTCACGGTTTAGTCCTCATGATTCAGTTTTTGGAAAAAAAGGCGCGATTACCCTCTTAATTTATGACGAAAGCCGTGGATAAAACTTACGAAATGTATCTTGATGAATTGATATTTAAACTTAATGAGATGCAAATAATGGCAAATACGCGCTTATTAGCAGCTAAGAACGATCGAAACACCGTTACGATAAAAAATTAAATACAAAGAATTTTAAGGTTGGAGAGGAAGTATATTTATTAAAAGGAACACAGATAGGAAAATTCGATGAACAGTATGCAGGTCGGTATACAATCAGCGAATTAATAGGCGATAGGAAATAATAAAACTAAAATAGTTCACTTAGATAAATTAAAACATGCGTGCTTGCGACCTATTTAAAGTATCCTTTTTATAATCATAAACTGAGAAAATCTTTAGCGCGGAGCGTCCCGAATCGTTACTAGTGCAGGTCGCCAATAGAATGTGCCGCTGCTCGCTTAGTTTTGTGTCGTTGTTCGCTCATTCTTGGCGCGCAGCCTTCCAAAACAAGACTTAAACAAGTGAGGGCACAGCGGACCGGTGACCTTTGGGGCGCAGGCTCCTCAGAGTAGGTAGCTGCGCGCCAAAACAGAGAGCGCAGTCTGACAAACTTGTTGTGGCGCCGCGCCTCGTGAATTTGGTAAGGCTGCCCACTGACAATTTTCTCAGTATGGTACTCGTGCGATTTAATTGTTTTACAATTTCATTTGTAATGTTTACCTTTTTGTACAATTTGCGAATAAATGAATCATAAGGATTACAGGAGAGACGACCAGGGCGCGCTTTTAAATTATAACCCGAAATATTTGTTTCTTTTATTTTTGCCATAGAGATGGGAAACCGGAAGTACTCCTGATACGTTGTATTAGGATGGGTCCCGGCGAGCCAAAGGAAGCGTCTCATACGAGGGGGCGATGGCAGGGGCTCCCTTCATTTTTTGAAATAAAAACTATTAATTTTCCACTCTTGAAATTGACGTTAGCTCAGCGTCAGCGAGAGCATGAGGATATGGAATGTGTTGAAAAATAAAAACTGACTTGATGCGTTTTAGAACGCGCTCTACGTGTGATGCTGATAATACAGTGATTTACTGTACCGACGTGAGCACTGCTAATTGGGTCGATCGCCCGCTCTAGTCAGACCGCTCTGGACATCCGAGCTGTGAGCTCGTGTAGTTCTGGCACCGCACTTCTTTCTCTACAATAAACCTTTATCACTTATATCTGTGTCGCTTTTATTTAACCTCGTGCTCCTCAACAGAATGGTTTAAAAAAAAATTGTTTAAAAATAGATAATTAAAATAAAACATTTCAAGAGACTGATAAGAATTTTTCCATCGGTCTTACAATCTTATAAATTCAATTAATTAATATTAATGGCAATCAGATTGCTTGTTTACCCCCGCATAATCTGAAATAAAAAACTAATTTAAAACCTGAAAAAAAAATATTGTTAGCAAAGGACAATCTGACTGCCACCCATCACCAAAGTGCCCCCCCCCCCCACACACACACCAAAATGCCCAACGTTTCGAGCCCGCTTCGGCTCCTCTTCAGTCCCTGAATTTTAAAATATTTTCTTCGGTATTTTAAAATGAAAAGATTGTTTACCGAATTCATGAATTTCACGATGTAATTGGAACTATTATATTCTTAAACGGCTAAGGACGATTTTTGGAAAATTACAGTAGGTACTTTATGTGTTGTTGTGAAAAATTTGTAGCATTGTTCGTGATCGTCTCGAGTCGTGCTGATGTCATAACACGTGTACCGTGGCTCGCGGCCTTCAACTGCATTTATCGTAACACTAACGAAAAATTCTGTTTAACAACAATTCTTTGAGTATCGGAATATTCCAAATAACTTTCTTACGCCTTTATGAATATAGTAGCTCCAATCATATCGCGAAATATGCAAATGCGTTACATCACTTTTTCAGAAAATATGCCTACTTTCAAACATATTTTTAAAAGCCGCGTCGAAAAAAATTATTTTCGATTTTTTCATATTTTTCTTTATTTTTTTTTAAACCGACTTAACGGTATCCGATTCGGACGAACAAAATATGAATTGATAGGAAATCAAAAGTACTTTCTGACAATGCTCCTTTTTTTCTTTATTTTTTTAAACCGACTTAATGTTATCCGATTCGGACGAAAAAAATCGCTGCCAATTGATTAGTACGCAACTTCCTCCAAATTAATTTATCGTTCTTATATGTATATTATATATATATTATATTTAAAATTTAAAATATGTTTATTTATTATATATTTTTTAAATGATTTAATAAGCATGTATTATAAATAATTGTGTATACATATATTATAAAAATTGAAATTATACTTCTAATTTTGATTTTTTTAAAGCCATATGAAACCGTGAATTTCTATATTTTTTAAATCAATATTCAAGCGTCTATTCGGAAAAAAATTCTGTCAAGCGCTCCGTATACATAAACCCTATATGCAGGGGTTTTTTAGAGTGATTCTATTAGCGCTTTCGTTAGTTATTCGCGTTTAAAAAGTAGGTTAATTGCAGATTCCTACTTACCAACAGTACGGTTTTTATTTAATTGAATAAATTCTCGTCATTTTTTTGGAAAAACACGCTTGTTAGGCGCTCCGTATACTTAAATACTATTCTCAAAATTTTTTGTGGATGATTCTATTGGTATTTTCATATTAATTATTATAGAGTTATTATTCTTTTGAAAATTATATCGGTATTTCACATCACCTTAATGATAAATTATATATTTCGTTATCCTCTTCTGTTATTTTTTAATAAAATATCGTCGATTGTTGATTTGATAAGTTCTTTATCTTCTATAATCAAGGAGCGCGGGAGCTCTCCGAAGGCAAGTTTTCTAATTCTTTTAAAATCTTTCTTCGTCAATTTCTTCATATTTATCAATATCACTTTCTGATTTTGTCTTTTCGATAGTTATCATGTGACAGCGAAAATGCCGTTGAAAAAGGCGAAAATTTGAAATATCAAATATCTCAAAAAAAATCACAGGATCTTCATGAAAATTCACAAGTATATTGCATAATTTCATGAAAATTCACAAGTATATAATTTGGAGCTGATTCATCGAACCGTTCTCGAGAAATTACGATTTGAAAAAAAGATTGAAGAAATTTCAACCACAAATATCTCGGAAATTTATGGACCAATCCCTTTGCCGCAAGAACCCGACCGAGAGGTAGTCAAAATATACACCCGACAAGAAATTTGAAAGCGATTAATCAAGTTTTACTCCCTCTTAAACGTTAGACATAGAAAACTCATTTTTTTCATTTTCCAATTTTATACTCATAAACGAGCCGACAGAATTTACTCAACTTTTTACAGATTAGAATAGAATAGAATAGTTAGAATTAGATTATAACTATTTACATATTATATTCTACATTATTATGATTTTTTTTGCAAAAAATTCACCATTTGGTTTGGAAGTTTGAGCTTAAAAAAAAACACGTTTTTTCATGAAAAACTTAAAGTAAAAAACTTTGAGTCATTTTAAAATTTTGACTCGTTCATTTCACCTGAAATGTTCCATATACTAGTATTGTTCTATATTGCTTTTTTTATAGATGAAAAATTATAATAGAAGAAAAATGAAATTAGAAATAAACGTTAAGAGATTAGAGCCAGCAAAATAAGTTTAACAATAATTTCGGCTGTAATAAGAAAATAATAGAATTTATTTTTTTATAAATTGATAAATAAAATTTAATTATAATTAAAAAGGGGATTATTGTATATACAACATAAATGTGTGTAAGTTAATCTCGAGATAGAAGGATATTTTTTAATTATTAATGTATTAAAATAGTAGTTTTGTGTTGAAATAATATAAGTGTCAGCTAATAAAGAAACTTGATAAAATCATTAAAAAAATATATATAATTAATAAACATATTTTAGATTTATAAACATATTTTCTTTATATTTATACCATACATATTAGGAACAATATTACATTATAACGGTCAATTAATTTAGAGAAAACTACTTGCCAATGAAGTGGCAGCGGTTTTTTTTCAAAGTGTTTTACATCAAATACTGTAATATTTTGTAAAAAAAAAAAAGATATAACATGTGGATATAATCTGTTTATTAACAATATAAATTACACCTCTACCAGTACTCTCGCATGATTCCTTCGGATTTCGTATTTCGCTAGACGCATATCGGCTGCATGAATACCGTTCGTGGCATGTGTGATGAAGGGTATGAACGACGTAACTCTAGTGTACGTAGCTGGCTCTACATCCTCCCTGCATCCCGGTGGACCATCACTCAAAACACCAATAATAGTGTTACGGATAACAAGAGGAGCTCCGCTGTCACCCTGTGAGTTTGGACATAAAATTATTGGTTAATAAAGCGAATCAAAAACATTGTAATAATTTAGGTACTTAAAATTAACCAATAACACTTAGATTCACCTTCTCACTAATAATATGCACAGCAGCTAAAGATAGATATATATTGAACTTAATTACCTCACAAATCCCTTCGGGGGTATTACGGGACCGTTGCGTAACGTGACCACAAAGTTGACTATCCCTGATGTCTGGCACGAAATGTCGGCACGCATTGTTTGATATAATGTTCACTTCAGCGAACCTCCGTTCGTAGCAATTGCTGCCAGTGCAGGTTGGGGTAACCCAATTGTGACCGTAACCGCATACGATGGCCTCCTGATTCACATAGGACGAATATTGCCTCCCTAAAGGAGGTAAAACAACGTTGGTTATGAACAAGTTCAGGCCCAAGTATGTCTCCAGCTATACCATAAAAGAAGGTGTAATGTAATTTTCAATCAATATGATCCCCAACAATAAAAAATTTCAACAATAAAAAATCCCCACCTCCGCTATAGCGATATCAGCAAACTTTCCCCCATGGGGGTGGAACTCTCGTGGGATGTAAATCTTCTCAATCTCTCTCATCACGCGATACACTTGGTTATGGTTGTGAGCCTCAAGAGCACCGGCTACGACAGTGAACTGCGCGTTATCAAATCTGTTGTCATCTAGATCGATGAAACAGTGGGCGGCGGAGATGATGTACCAGTTGTTGAGAATGCCGCCGCCACAGAGGTGAAAATTGTTCCTCTGAATCGAAACTGCATAGGGGTGCTCGTCCGCAGTCGCGATCTGACCGCCAACTATGGATTCGGCATGCAGTCTTGCTTCTGCTGCAATGGCAAACGAAAAATTATTCGTAAATTTATTAGTTAGAACTGCTTAGTAATGTATCCTTTAATTATACAGTACTTACATTTGTGTACAAAACTAGTAGCTATCAAGCCACACAGAAGCGCCAGTAATTTTAGATTCATTTTTGGGTGACGATAAACTGAGGCGGTCTGACTATTTAAGACGGTCACAGACTTGAATAATTTCCAATTTTTCAATCTTTTATATACTTCTACGTATTACGACGTGCACACGACTTGAGACGATCACGAAAAATGCTACAAATTTTTAACAACCCCACATAAAGTACTGGAATTTTTCAAAAATTTCCCGTATGCGTTTAAGAATATAATAGTTCCAAGCAAATCGAGAAATTGAAAAATTGGGTAAACAATTTTTTCATTTTAAAATACAGGTTTAAAATACCGAAGAAAATATTTTCAAATTCGCTATTTGTATCAATAAAAATCTCTATTATTGTGTTTAAATATGTGAAAAAAATATTTCATCTTTTTTATTTGCGAAATCGCGTCATGTCCCTTTTTTGTTTCTAGGCCCTCAATTGAGATCCAATTTTAGTTAATTGATTAAAAAGTACCTATAATTCAGTATACGAATGTAATTGACGACTTTGAGCGTCATCGTACACAAGTATTTTGTACACGAAAATAGTGTAGAAAAAGTCTTTAAAATGTAATCAAATTCTACACAAATAAAGCCTGCACAGAGAATTTTGGCATATAAACTATTTATCGAGATAATTTGTATACAGTAAAGGTCTACATATGATCTAGGTTTTAATCGTGTAGACTATCTCAGTGTAGACTATATATATTATGTGTATATATTTTCTTAATATTATTTGTGTAGAACTTAGCAATGCTATAAAAGTCCTGTGTAGGGACTTTGTGTTGAGACTAAAATTTAATGTGCTCAATATCACTAGTATTAATTTAAAGATTGTAAGCGTCACTACTAGTGTCGTAACTACCTTTATCGCTACTACGTCGATACTAGTGTCTTAAGTAGCCCATTACACGATGTGATAGGACTCTCGCTGCGCTCGGGCCCTAACTTCACGCCGTGCAATAATGAGCTACTTAAGATACATGTATCGTAATGTATTATTGGAGTTTGGAAAGGCAGGTGGATTGAAGTAGAAGCCAGGCTCGTTACAAGCACACCAATATTTATTGAGGCAGCATAACTTACAAGGAGAGGCCATGGTCTCCGGGAAACGGATTCTGGCGGACATTGGAGAGTCGATTTCTGGTACCTAAAAATGAAGCCCAGTCCTGATATTTCCGTAGAATGGGTCCTTTTTCTTGAGATATGGGAAATCTCATCTCAAATTTCCTCTATTTCGTCAAAAAATGATGTCTCTTCTATTGACTGTCACATTGCAAGTATTTAAGA
>JAPYZP010001018.1:0-28169 GCA_030522985.1 Torymus sinensis | reverse complement strand
TATCGCCACTACAAACAATTATTGAGAAAACACAGGGATCTTTTTTCTTTCTTAACCGATTTGACTTATAAAGGTCTTATTTTGTTCCTTAATTAATTTTATCAGGAGATGCGGAAGGAACAATTTAAATTTATTCAATAACCAGAAAATTATAGCCAATTTAAAAAATAATTGTTTCTTACCTCATGTACGAATTTATGAACAACTAGCTATAACTTACTGAATTTTGAATATTTTTGAATTTTTCCTTCCGCAAGTCCTCATGAAATTAATTAAGGAACAAAATGAGATCTTCAACACTAAAATCGGTTAAGAAAGAAAAAAGATCCTTGTGTTTTCTCAATAATTGTTTGTAGTGGCGATATCTGTTTCTAAAATATCGACATTTTATGAAAAAAAGTTCGTTTAGCCATGTTAAATAGACTTTGTTTATAATACATTGACTATCTATACCATTTTCAATAAATAAATCAGATTACCACGATGAATTTTTTAAATTTTAGGTAACCTCTTCATTTAGCACTGCTTTCACTAGGGAGTCGCGCATGAACCTCCTTAATTACATATATACCATTATTGGCTAAATAATTCACGAGTTAACCAAGCAGATTTTATCGAAGGTCGCTACAACTGCTTTTGTTTTTACCACTGCTAACGTTTGTGAGCTCATTTTGTTCCATGAATTTGTCTGGAGAATTAAATAATTAATTTCTTATCTCACAGGTGGCGGAAGCTCCTGGAAATGTATTCACCTTATATTAAGAGCTACATCTAATGCTGTACAGAAACTAGTCAAAATATGGCTGTTAATTCTGATAGCGGCAGAACACGCTCAAGTTACTCAGAACTCGAAATAGAAAATATCAGAAACACAAAGGAACTAGCAAAACCAGCATGCAAACTAAATTACCACAAAAAACAAACCATGATAACAAAACATGACTTCCAAAAACTAATAACAAGTAATATTTCAAATGAATGGAACATGAAATGGAATACACATACTCCAACCACCCAACTACAACAAATCAAGAAAAAAGTACAAGATCCCAACTCTGCACTAAACTTCCCAAGAAAAGAGCAAGTAATTATAACTAGACTACGTATAGGACACACAAGAATCACTCACCATACCTAATTAGTAAAGAGGAAATAAATCGATGCGACGTCTGCGAAATGGACATTACTATCAAACACATACTAATCCAATGCCCTAAATATGAAAAAGAAAGGAAAGAATTCAATCTAAAAACTACACTGGACAAAATACTCACAGATAAAAACCAGCTAAAACTCACCATACAATTCCTAGAGAAAAAATAGAACTACACAACAAATTATGATATACCATAAACTTCGTCCTTATTCTTTAAATATAATTTATTTTGTCAAATACTAATACCCATGCAATTATGTACCTTGCAAATATAAAAAAAAATGTAAATGTATAAAGAATGTATCAGTCGCTAATACTAAGAGGGGGATGCGACTTGAAATAATTAAAAAAAAAAAAATATTACTATTCCAATTATTTTCAAAGTCGATATTGTTTGATGTAACAGACTGTTTTTGTCTGCTTCTATTTTTTTTTACGGGAATTTCCTACATTTTTTGAGCAGTCGTACAGAAGTCTGCGAGAGCTCATTTGAATCTTAAGGTGATGCGATTATACCCACGCTATTACTGAAAATTGGGTTCCCGTTTTTCTCTTTCAATTTTAAATTTTTTTAAAAAATATATCTGATACGTTTTAAGTTTAATAAAGAACTATAACGTATCAGAGTTTTTTTATCACCCGTCACGAATATTTTATAAAGGTGAATTGTGCGGATAAATATTTCTGTTTTTAATAGAGTAATTGCCGTGTCATCATAATTATATGTAAGTAACATGTCTCTTCAAGGTATATTCATTGCTCAGTGTAGAAAATTCATATATTTTTGTTTTCATTCTGTAATTATAAATTCTACATTTTCCTTTTATAAAATTCAACTGATATTTATTTTTGAAACGAATTAATTATTTAGTTCATTGGAAGGGAGATTGTAAACTTTATTTTATTATTGACCATTATATTAAAGACTAAATTTTATTCAGTTATTGATTTGTGGTTATTCCATCAATGTATTTATATGTTTTCCTTGTGCACGCAAGTTCGATTTAAGGAGGTTCTACCAGTATGTAACTAGTTAAAATAAGCGCACTTTTTATTTATGGTTCATTGGCGAGTTATATTGCCCTAAAGAAGTTGCATAGATGAACTTACACGAAATACTGATTATTCATTTAAATGTCTTATTATCAATTATAAGTTCTATACAAACGCTAATTTAACTCATTTTTTGAGATTAAATGTACGTTTCTTGTATTCAACATATTTTTGTTATAAGACAGGGTTCACCAATAAAATTTCTGACGAGTGATAAATGTTCGTCATGATTTCATTATCTACTACAAAAAATATGAATAGAATCTCAATGTTTATTGCTTTATAATACAGAAGTAAGTACAAAGAAATCACAACTTCCCATAAGAGCCAATGTTAATTAGCAAAAAAAAGAAATCATTAATATCTTAATTTCTATCTCACCTAGCCTTCTGAAAATTTATATTAGTGTTTTTGAGATATTTACAAATCTGTATGTGAAATTTCACATGTATCTTAATATTAATTCTATTACCGATAGAACCTCCGTAATTTAGAATTTGAGTTTTGTAGTTTTGACTTTAAAATTCCGATCATTTCCGTGTTATTAGTAAAAGAGTTCGACCGAACGGCGATTAGCAGACCGCTCGGCTGTTGTCAGATTGTTAGTCCAGTCAAATTACACTTGAACAAAAGAAAATTATTTACAGGATCGGGAAAATTGTTTACAATATTGGTTTTTAATGTGTTATATTTTTCACTATGATAAATATATAATAAGGCTGTCTGAAGTAGCATTAGTGCCTAAGAAGGATAAGAATAACTATATTTAGCTTGCAGAAACACATTTGGCAGCTTAGGGTAGAATAATAAAAGAGGGATGAACCCATCGTTCGGATAGGTACGAAAGTGAGAGAAAGTTAAGCGACGGGGGGTGCAACCATTATAGCTACCGAGACATTTGAAGGTAGATTTTAAAATTTTTGTTTTTCGTTTTCTGATACCCTTTTGAGATTATGCTTGCTTGTTAACATTGACCTTCAGAGAAGTTTATAACGCCGCCTTTTGACCTTGGCCTCTTAATTTTGGCATACCTACTCCATCGGATGATTTCCTACTCTTAAAGTAAAGAAAACATCACAAAGTCAATGTGTGTGCCCATCATGCCGATCTTAACAAGAAGAGACACAGTTAGGTTGCCCAAAATCCTATCTGAAAATCAATTTTTCATCAGGGTAGTATGCAGATCGTGTGTGTCTCTTGATGACTGACGGTCTGTCGATGTTAATACTGCAGAAGAAATAAATAATAACACTATCACTTTTGATAAACAATTTTATTCCAAAGTACTCTGACTTGTTTTCTTAATCATTGTAAATCATAAACAGAACTCAATCAACATACAAATCTGACTCTCTTTGCAACGCATTTCATTTGTTTTTACTCTATTCTTTTTTATACATCATATAATCATTTATGCAATATACAGCTTTAATAATTTATGATAATCTATCCGTAACAGTCAGAGTCACAGATCAGTCAAAGCCTAAAGCAAGCGGCTAAACCATCCGATTTTCAGGATTGCCTCGTTTCCTCGTGCAAGAATCATTTTTATCGCATTAGTATCGAAAAGTACTATTGCCTATAGTAACAATGACGATGTACGTCGTTGCTATGCACAGCATTCTTGACTTCTAGCTCTGATGGCGTTTTCGACTATATAATAACTCGACATGGGTATTTGAATGCAATCTGGAAATTATAAAAATGTTCCTTGGGCACTGTAAGTAAACAGTATTTTGTGACATAAAAGGGATTGAATCGTCAATTTTCAGCTACCGAAAAAATTACACTTTTTTCAATTAATTGGAAAAATATATATATTTGGATATATGTAAAAGCAAAATACTATTTTTTTCTGTAATGATATACTTTATCATCTTGCAAACTTACAAAGCGATATTTCAAGTTGTCTGAGGAGGTATACTTCTTTATAACAAATAATGAGACACGCATCTCGAGGCTTTTGTGTATGGGCTTTTTTTTCAAGGCCCAAGTTATTTTATGTCTAGAATAAACAATGTTTGATAAAAATGGGGGTCTCTTTCTTTAGTTATAGCTTCTTGAATACATCGGTCATATAAATCCACTAAAAAGTTTATAAAAGAAGGCAGAAAAAGCTTTAATTTGAATGCTTGAACAAAATTAGAAATTTGTAATAATTTTTTTACTCTATTTTTGATAGCTTATAACTTTTTAAAAATCGACATTTTTTAATAAAACAGCCCCATTTTGATAAAAAATGGTTCAAAAATCAGAAAGAGGCCATATTTTTATCAAAAATTGTTCACTTTAGACATGAAATAGCTTGGGCCTTGGAAGAAAAGGCCGATTCACAAAAACCCTGAGACACGTGTCTCATTATTTGTTATAAAGAAATACCTCATACAGTTATAGCCAAATCCTGGACCCGCATCCCTGATCATCTCCTTATTCGTATATAATATATAATCCGGTCTGGTCAGTAGGCCTTGTAAAAGTTTTGTAAATGAGTTCGCGCGATGATATATTGGGACGGGTTCGTGAACCTTGGGCAAAGAGATCTTTGACACCTGAAATTTGTCATAATAAGTTAAGTGTCGCACATTTAAGTATTTCTCGGTACACTTCAATTTAGGATATTAACATGTTTTCTAAATGAACGCTTCACAGACTTATTTTCATCTGAGCGCGTTCAGTTAAGTTTAAAAACTGGTTGGCAGCAGTTATAGCTAAAGAGCTGCTCCGTCATTATCATTGCAGCCAACGAAAAAGCTCATTAATATCTTCTAATGTACATTTGACATGGCCTCTAACAAATTTACGTGATCCTCGCAAGATAGATACGAATGTCCTGCTATACTACACATGCACAAAATCCAGTGTCAGCTTCCTTTCAAATTGCACTCGACACCCGTAGAATTCCATTCATACGCAGAAATTGACTAGAACCGCCGAAACCGCAACAAATTACTCCCCCACGCATATACCTTCATATTTTCTCGCTGTAATCTATGTTGCAATGTTTTCTCCGCGCGGCTTCGAGGAATCGAGTCCGAACCGATGAGTGTCACACAGTGGCAATTGCTTTGAAAAACGCGGGATCAGATTGAGCGCGCGATGACGCAGAAAACGACTAAGAATATAATTTGTATGTCGAGGAAAATATTATTTTTGATGCGGGATTTTTAATCTGCGATCTGCTATGTAACAACTTCGGTCAGTCGTTGTGGGAGATAACGCGTGAATGCAAAATTCGAGGCTGCTTCTATTTTTGTCAAGCTCCGTAACTGCGCGAGCCCCGTTATTTTTTTTTGATTTAATGTAAATGTCCGGGTTTGTTTATGTTAGAGCCGCGACGCGACGAGATTTAATTTAATAGTTGCTGGAAGGTTCGATTAGTCTGGTTTCAAATAACATAGTGGAATGTGGTATCAGAGAGCTAGAGGCATTGTTTACAAGTACAGAGTTACAAGATTTAAGTTGTGATAATCAACTGTTAGCATTTGCATTATAATCAAACCTATTTTATGAATTGTTTGTTGTTTTGATGCCTATGTATAATATTAAATAAACGCAAAATTGTTATACCAATCATATATAACATGCTTGTCACTAAAATGTGCGAAATTCATTAAACAGTGGTTAAATTAATTAGAAAGCTTCATAATTACTTTGCGTTAAGATTTAACATTTAACTAAATGGTATATACTTTATAAATTTCGATACTTCGGCAATTATTTTAATGCGGATACGGATATAACGGTGACTCATTAAACGTTCGATACGTATTTAAAAAAAAAATTGCAGTTTTATAAAAGATAAATTTGATCGGTCCTTCGACTCGATACCCACACTGAGAAAAATGATCTATTAAAAATTACTATAATACATAGTAACGTCGAGACATACTTGTAATATCAAAATAATTACTATGTTTTATAGTAACAATTGCTATGTACATAAAAAAAAATTGCTATGTAAATAGTAATTTGTACTATAAAGTATAGTAATTATTTTAATATTACAAGTACGTCTCGACGTTATTACCTATTACAATAATTTTTAATAGATCATTTTTTCACAGTACACATAATATAGTTTTAAATCGGTAAAATCGGCACAGTGCATTCCATCCTAGACAGAAAACTTAATCAACATACCCTGATTCCCACTAAACCCACAAAATTTCAGAAATTGTTTTCGCAAAAATACCGAACCCCCGCGTCCCTCCCGAAAACCGCACCGCTATATAAAACTCTCTGCACCATCAACAGCCTGCGCGCGCTTCGTTCGCTCGCTACTCTTACAAGAACCGGGTATTTAGGCGCGCATATCCCTGGCATTCCGAAACCTCATCGCGAATCCGGTTCTCGCGCGCGCTCGCGCGTTCGCGGGGATACCCGACTGGCACCTCTCCCGTAAAACTGATGCACGCATACATATACATACGCGTGGGGAGAAAGAGAGAAAGAAAGAAGAAGAAAGGAACGGCGAGAGAAT
The DNA here is from genome assembly GCA_030522985.1 of Torymus sinensis. Classification (NCBI taxonomy): domain Eukaryota; kingdom Metazoa; phylum Arthropoda; class Insecta; order Hymenoptera; family Torymidae; genus Torymus; species Torymus sinensis. The sequence goes on along the minus strand of JAPYZP010001018.1, from coordinate 21,480 downwards.
AAAGGCAGACTCCTTGTGTGACCCTCGGCGTTCCGCGACGTGTAATTGATCAACGACCGCGGGGAAAGTAATGGATTATGTGTGTGGGTTCGTTGGTGTATTTTCAAAGCGACGGTGCATTTTGAGAGTTGGGGGGGGGGGGGGGCCAAAGTTGAGACGATTCTCTTTAAATTTGAAGTCAACTATAGACGATTTTTTAGTTCGACATATTGCCAATGCCGATTCTTCTTCATTTCGAAATTCTAAATTACGAAAATCATATTTTGGAATGTGACAATTCATCAACTGTCGAATACATCGAATTTCATCAATACTATTTCGAAGCGAATATAACTTGTTTCTAATGATTTATTATGTTCCCATGAAAATTCTAATGAAATTCGATGTTTTGGGCAGGAGGTGAATTGTTACATTCGAAAATATGATTATCGTATCATATGTCGAATTAAAAAACGTCTATAATTGACTTCCTTTTGAAAGTGAATGGTTTAAAAAATTTCCCCCGCCTCCCCCCTTTTCTCGTTTGAGTATGGGTATAATTAAAATTGTTGTAGAAGGGAAGTGGATATCTGGTTGTGGTGTGATTCATGAGAAGTTTTTTCTTTGTTCTTGTGTTCCTGGTTATGAGCGATGGTATTCGAGACGCTAGCCCTGGTACTTTCATGGAGAACAACTTTCTTGTCCTTACAGTCAAATAATTTTATAAAATAATTATTTTGAGTGGGTATCGAAAAGGTGAACCTTCACTTCGTATTTGCAGCAAAATATCGAATTTTGTTACTCCGAATTATGTTATTTACGGATGACTTTTTTAACGAACGCATGCGATTAGAATGTTCGAATCGTTGACTGGTAATGAAGAATAAAAAAAAATATGATCGATATGGTTGCAATCGAATAGTTGTCCGAAACACTAAAAAATTTTCCGACTCTAAAGTAGATGGTTTATAAGAGCGAAAACAGTAGTATTTATAGTGTAAATACTTATTGTTTGTCGCACTTGTGAACTTTCTACATTGTGGTTGGAAAACAGTTTCATGCTTCAGATAATAACGATCCGACTGTAACTATGTCGATTATATTTTCTTTATTCTTCATGATCATAAAATTCGTAAATAACGTAATTCGGAGTAACAAAATTCGACATTATGCTGCAAACACGAAGTTAACGTTCGCCTTTTCCATACCCACCCATTATTTTGTTTTAGTTTAAGTTTGTAATTGAATTTCCTACAAAAAAAAACCGCTGCTAATTCATTGGCGCGAAGCTTACTCCAAATTAAATTATAGTTCCTATTATGAGTGTCTATATATTTTAAATTTAAAATATGTTTATTCACATTATGATTAATGTGATTTTCGAAGTGAAAATATAATCGATAATCATTAATTATCAATTATTTAATAAGTGTGTATCTTTATTATAAATAATTGTGTACATAATATATTATAAAAAATTGAAATTATATTTCTAATTTTTATTTTTTTAGTGGTGCCTTATAATTTTCGTCATCCTCTTCTGTTATTTTTCATAAAATATCATTAACTGTTGATTTGATGAGTTCTTTATCTTCTATAATTTCCAATGCTTTTAAAAAACTTTCTTCATCAATTTCTTCATATTTATCACTTTCTGATTTTTTAAATAATATTTAATAAATATATATTACATTAAAATTTTTTTTATTAATATTAATTACTTTTTACTGATTCATAAGACTGTAAAACATAAGACCGATGGAAAAATTCTTATCAGTGGATAGTAAATTGCAGTCGACAAAAGTAATATTTTTAATGATTGATTTAGTTCTGCTTATTATCAATTCTCTTTCGAACACTACCATCCGATTCAGATACATAGAGCCGTTTTCGAGAAATTACGACTTGAAAAGAAAATTTAAAAAAATTTTAACCAAATATCTCTTAAATTTATGGACCAATCATTTTGCCTAAAGAACTCTGACGAACGCTATCCAAAATCTACCTCTAGAAGGAATTTTGAAGCGATTAAGTAAATTTTACTCCCGTAATCGTTGGACATACAAAAATCGTTTTTTTTTCAGTTTTTCTCAAAAACTAACCAAAAGAATGGACTCAAATTTTTACAGATTATAGCTATTTATATTCTGCATTATCGTTATTGTTCTCAAAAAATCGACCGTTTAGTTTGGGAGTTCTAAGCTTTAAAAAAAAACACGTTTTTGTTAATAACAAAGAACCACGAGGCTAGAGAAGTTTTTATAATATAGATTTTTTTATGCTCTTCCATATTGTTGTTATTCGAATTTAATGGCTGTACTACCAAGGGTGGAAGGTTAATAAAAAACACAAAGATTAATAATTAATTATCTTCCATATTGTACCCACCTGATTAAGAAATTTAAATCCGATCATTAACAAAATTCAAAAATAAATTTTTCGAACATCAAAAAGCCGACATAAAACAAAAACGAATCAGTGAATCATAAAAAATGGTTTTATTCCCCCTTCCGCACACACACACACACACACACACACACACACACACACACACACACACACACACACACACACACACACACACACACAGACATTTTCTAAAATCGTGTGATTCAAAATTCTAACACCTATAATCATGTTTCTAGAGAGATTTAACGAACTTAAAATTTTACTATTACAAGCTAGGAGGAAGCAAAAAAAAATGCACTAACTTTAACTCTAATTTATATCGCATCATTATACTAAATGATCTAAAAAATGCAGAATAAATTAGTGATTCATTGATATTTTATACGGAAACTTTGACCCAATTAATTTTATAATAGTATCTTCTTGTTTGACACGCAACCTATGTGACAATTACACGCTATAAATCTACATTTTTATAGATTATAAATACAAAAATCTTCCTGTAAACCGTAAAAACCGTCGAGTACAAAGTATTAATCACGTATCGGCTTTTTTCTTCATTCATGCATCGACATTTTATAGTACGTGATTTTTTTCTGCGTCCATCAAGGTCACTGACGGAGCCTCAAATGACAACGATTAGTGATCCATCATTTTTTATGACAAAAACTCGTCAACTCGCGTCTGACTGTGTCGCAAAGGTTTAAGAATGGCTGGACAAATAGAATTTTCGTCTTTACAAAATTGCAAGAGACACGTCGCCAACATTCTTTTCAAAGCCGCAGACACGTGAATCATAACAATGGTTTGGTTTCAAGTGAATAGTTAATCCGTCAATGTAATTTTACTTTTACCAATTTGCCTCATGTTTTAAAACAATAATATTCCAAAATGAAAATAAAATTAATTTTTTCTTTAGAAAAATTAAATTGACGTTTTATACAAAATGGATGTCAAGAAAAATTATTATTATTATATAAAGCTCACTCTTTTGTTTCAAAGTCAGTTAAGTGTAAGCCATTATCATTCAAATTATTGTTCAAATAAAAAATTGAAAGCTGAAATTCCTAAACAAAAATCTTATTTCTAGAGTATAACGATATTCTCATGAAACCAAAATTCTATACCATCGTAATAATATAAACTGCAATCAACAACAGTCAGTACAACAAACTCCTCCTTCGGCATGGAACCATCAATTCACGTCAATCCAAACAACTCATAAGTTCTCTTAATCCTTGAATTGGCAAGGAAAATCAAACAGAATGCGAAAAACTATACACTCGCCATAACGCAGATTAGCAAATGCGGTTGTCCTTCCCGCTTACGTATCTTTGCTCTCCACGCTCGCTCGTTATAGTTATTTGACTTGTGTAGACAGACGCGCACTCGTTTATAATACTTTATATACAGAGCATTTCGCGCGTGGTACGCAGCGACAAACGGCCTCGCCGCCGTGCAATATACAAACGCCCGCCTTTTTCGGTCTACATAATCATTGTGTCTGTACATACGCATATCATATTATAATACACGTTCATGCGCGAGAGGAGATTTGCTAGGTGGAAAAGTACGGGAGTCTGGTTAAATTTATTAATTTATACGTGCGATGATGCTTTGTACGCTCATTTTTTTTGTCGGCGCTACGCGCGTCAGCGCGGCGAGTTTACGAGCGCGCATGGATTTACTTCACGTAGCTGAGGTACGCGCGCGTGTATATAAAAGTGTTTTTTTGGACTGGAATGTTCGCTCAGGTGGATCTGATAAAGTGGATTTTTTCTCTTATAGACTGTTTTCGAGTGAGAATTTGAACGCCCAGCGTTATTTTAAGTGCATCGTAGCATATGATCAGTGAAAATACTTTTCATTTTTAGAAATAATTTTCCTCAAAACGATTCCGTTATTCTAATGGTGAAAACAGCGTTATATATTGAAAAATTTTATAAATAGAATAAATGACAAAGTAGGTTAAAATTAGCTTCGAGCGTTTATTGGGAAATCAAAACCTTAATTTTATCTACCGCAAGATGTTGCTGGTAATATCTAAATTAATATAGCATCTATAAATTGGAAAATCCATCTTCATTAATTATTTAAAACACTTCACGTACAGGTTAAGAAGTGTCGCATATAACCAATCACGTTGAATTATTAGAAAACTGCATTCTCCGACCACTTTTTTGACAATCATTTCATTATTATTAATCGCTTATAGGACTTGTGAACAGTTTCGATCGATTATCACACCCGCTGTGTGTAAACCGCCACGCATAATGGCAGCCACACGACCATTTGCTGTAATGAACGAGAATATAAATTATTATATAAGAAGTGCGCGACTATAAAAAAATATGTCTAATGAATTTTTTGCACTTCCGCGCAAGTATATACCCGAGGCAGTCGCGTCTGCGCTTCTTTCTTCGCGTGAACTATGAGCCGTTTCGTCGTTCGCCGACTAAACTAGGTATAGCTGAAAAAAATCGACAATCGCGAAGGCAACTCGTATACGATAAATAACCGATAAAAATGTTTTTCTCCACTTCTTTTAATTTTGACGTGTGTGTAGTGTCGCGTTAAAATGTAAATGTCAATCATTTTCCTGAAAACAGCTCGGAGTGTATACGTCAGCTACTATAAGTGTCTCGAGATCGAGTTAGTAACTCAAAACGTCAAGCTCTATTAAAGAATGTAAAAAATAAATTTTACTTTCAAAAACGGAAAACTTCAAGCGTTTTCACAGTTAAATCGACTTTCCGCATCAACTTCGTCGTATAATCCAACCGTTACACCACGCCACATACTTAACACACAATAACTATATGCTCGACGCTGCGATATCCCCTCGATCCAAACAATTTTTTTTCACTTCCATCTGAAGCGTCAATTAAGTATTATAAGCAGAAGCTGCGACGAAAGCATCTAAAAAAACAAACACGGCACAGATTCGCGCGCGTCATTCGTCGCGCATAAAAAGGATAATTTGTCACTTATTTTTAACCGTCGGCTAGTCTGACGGTCGCTTTTTAGGGTCGCCTGCGCGCGTTATCCTATAGCCACGCGCTTACACGCTTATGCGAGTGTTTACACGAGATATAGAGAATATATTTTACGATCGAGATGGAAATCGCATACGAGGTGCGAGTATGATATGAAGGAAGGATTGTGCTTCGCTCGCCGGAGCTGAGAGTGTTTATATATTGCTTATTATAATAATGTAGAGATGTCGGTGCTTTTTTCTTCGTGGCGGAAGTGCCAAGTTTTTTGCGTGTTTTCGTGGTTATCAGATGTGTATTATTGCTGATAAAATGAAAACGAATGTATGGATGTATTCAAGTATAGATGGTATCTTCGAACGCAATTTTGAAATACACCTTACGACCGTATAAAGTATCTTACGAGCTATTAAGGTGAACGCTTGTAAAACTGCAATATTGTTACCTTTCTTGCTCATAATACAGCTAAAAACTTTGATCGTTGTACAAAGTCCTCGTAAAACAATGAACATTCTTTATACTGCCACTTATAATGCTCCATATTATTAAAATCAACTGTTAATAGCGCCACTTTTCGGAAATTATAATCCACAACGATATAAAAATAAAATAATCGCGGTACTTTTCCACTCACATAGATATTCGCCGTCGGGACCGCGGGTATCCAGCAGTCGTCCCGGCTTGTACTGCCGCTTCCAGGCGTCACGAGTTTTCACCACCATGATCAGCGCGTCGTGGAAACCTCGCACATCCTAAATTTCGCCGCTATGAACTTTTTTTCTATTAACTCGCGGATTGCCAATTAAATCAAACGCGCGAAGGTGCGAATCGGGTGAAGGAATGGACAGAGAGCGAGTGAATCGGATGTCTTGCGCATGCTCGAAATTGCCCAGGTGAGGCCCGCGGCGACGTCTGCAAATTTTTTCTAGGTCGGCCCGCGGAAAATGCATCGTTCGTTTAAACATCGGGAATGGAGGGGCGTATGTAACGCGAGTGCACATTTGCATTTTGGAGTTATACATGTTATGTTGGTGCATATTAATTGCGGGTCATCGCGTTGGCGTTGTGCTTCGTATTTTGAAGAATAAGGATGTTTTGGGTTTGGGTTTAATAATTTTAATTGGAGCAATATTTTTTTTGCACATTTTGCATTTTACGTGTGACTAAATTTGATACGTTATTTTTGTATATTTTTTATGGTTATTAATAATTTATATTGTTAAAGATACATCTATTACAATTAAACATATTTTTTGTATTGCACAACGCGAAAAGTTCCCATTATCCGAAAAAATTACGAAGTAAAAACACAAACAGACGAAGTAAAAGCAACCAAACGACGGCTGATCGCATGCGCGCAGAGCCATAAAACATGCTAATTAGCGAGCCTGTTTAGAAGTTAGCCTCCCCGTACAAGTCACCGGCCGTCAAGAAACCTGCAGCGTATACTTTTGGAAAGTGGCCCTAAAGCGATTAACCTTGGAGAGTTCGAACGTAAGTTACCTTGAACTTGGAGTCTTCCCGAAATATTGAATTTGATGATTACAGATACGTAGTGGCTTATAATTTATTGGCGTGCTCAGCAAAGCGATGAATTATGCAAAAAGTTGAGAAATTTTTAGTATAGAAAACAGTATGTTTCTGATAAATAATAATAAAGAAAATAATTGGTGGGTATACAGTAGTGGTCGTCGATTTTTTAAAATGGCTATTTTTGTCGTTAGCTTGTAGAAAAGTATATATTAATAATTCGTTAGGATTGATTGTTCCATTAGCCGTTTCACCTCGATGAAGTACAAGGAAAAGATGCCATAAACTGCCATCTCAATTAATCTAATGAATCTTTGATTCTCTCATTAGAAATTGAACGTTACTTTGCATTATTACAACGGAATATCACTATTTCAACGGAAATCCAACTTTCCTAAGCTGCATTAATCATGGCTTCAAGAATGAAAACTGGGCGAGATTGCGTTATGTGCCCATTTAATCATATAAGCTGAACATTTCATGCTGGTTACACTGAAAAATTAAAAAAAAAAACCGTAGTTATGTGTCAAGCTTTTATGTTCCTTGTTTTGGTTTTAACTTAATAATTGGCATCTTACATAACACGAAACTATAATGCAATAACGTATCTTACGTTGAACAATTTCCTTTTTGTATATTGCTCAAATTGACACCGCGGTATATAAAGTTCCCGTCAAGGATTTCATGTGGCGTTAGGGGGAAAGACGTTTTTCTTATGAATGAAAAGTGCTTGTAAATACGTAAACACGCCTTTATTAGAGCAATAAATCTCGGTAATGCGCCATTCTACTTACGTTTGTAGAACGCTAAAGAGGGCAAGCCTTGTGATGATCGAGACTTAATGGAAGAAATGCCCGTGAGAATTCATTTTCTATACGCCGATTAACTCATCACTGCTGCTCTTAATTTAAACTTATAGTCGCATTATAATCCTCGCTCAGTTTAACAGCGGTAATAAACTTTTTGTGACAAAACTAAAAAGCATACTTATCTGCATAACCATCAACAGCTTCACCATCAAATCAATTTAACGACTATTTTAACTCACGAATATACAGTTTTTCGTATTATGCTTTAAATTATCGTGCTCATTACGAATCCACAAAAAGTTTGTTGACAATATTAAACTCCAACTACAACCAATCCTTTTCCATCCATCTGATTCAGCGATTCTCGACGCAAAACTCGCTTCTCGCCATTCATTCATATCTCTTCTATTTTCGCGACGTCAATCAACAATAACGGACGTGCACGCCTCGTATACTCGCCAAGAAACGCGACGAATTAAACAATATACACCCAGCACACTACCTAATAATAAAAAAAAAAATCTCGCACTCGCAATGCCCGCATCCGCAACGCGCGCGCGTTTCCCAACAAAAGGACGCGCGAGCGTGAAAGTGCGAAGGTTGTTGCGGCACAGCGCGGCTACCTACCGCGCCGATAATAAAGCATTTCTCGCTGAGCGGCCAGCGCGCGAGGATGTCGGCTATAACTTGATAAGGTTTCGCAAAATCAGGCGTTTGTAACACACGAGTGTGGGTTTAGGAGAGTATATTGTGGGAAGGATCGGTTGGTTGCGAGCGCGGAGAAGGTGAGAATGAGTGACTATGCGCGCATAGATTTGTTGTTGCTCGGTTATGGGAGTTGCATTTTATTAGATAGAAGAAAAGCATTGTTTTGATTTTGAAATTAATAGAAACGTGAATAATATTTTTTACTTTATTGAATGGAAACAGCTGAATAGAAGCTGCGTTTGGAATTCTCATAGTGTGTACGGGTATAGATGAAAGTAATAGTTTTGCTCGAGGCTTCAGTGAGAATCATTTGAATGTGTTTAGAGAAAAATAAATTCTTTGGAGTACAGTATACCAGTCCATTCACGATTTACATCGAATATCTCGCCGGCTTCTTTGAGTTACGGTAATTGACTTGTCAGGTGAGCACATCCACTTTGAGGATTCCTCTTAACTTATGTAATTGGTATTCTTCAGAGATACACCTCTCTATTCAGGAATAAGTGCCACGATAAAGATTTTAGCATTTTTGACACTTTTTCAAATTCAAATGATCTTTGTATCCATCAATCCATCATCTTGTAACGTACCTAATTTATTTTAAAAAAAAGAAAGGCTACAATGTATATGATTTTTCTTACTCATAAGTACCCCAAAAATATCTTACTTATTCCTACACCTCCTTGAATGAAAATGCACTACATAAGCTATAGATAATACCGATATGCCAATTCGCTATCTCTCCAAAAGCAACTTTCAACAAGCTCAACCTCACAATTCAAAAAGCCCAAGCCCATTCCTTTCCGGTATACTTGCGTCACCAAAAGTTAGCGCGCGGATCTGACGTCACTCGTGGATCGCGATGCGTCATTGCAGCATCCGCTACTACCAGTGCGAGAAAGTGCCCCGTGGCTACTATATAGGCACGAATTCTCACCCGTTCATTCACTCGCATGCGATCGGGAATCCCCGGCTATAGGTTTTGTTCGATTTTTCAGAAGGGATGGAAACGGGTTTGGGATTTTTATTTCTGTTTTGGTACGGAGATGTTGGGGAGGACAGGATACAGGAGAGATGAGCTTGTATTTATCATGCGTCAGTTTTTTTAGTATAAGTATAGTAACTAAAAGAGTGAAGTTTAATTTAGTTATTATGTTTTTTTTTAATAAATATTGAAAAAATCCTTTTTTACATGCGGTGTATCGTGTATACTTTAATTACATATATAGTAACTAATTTTTCCAATAATGATAATATGTCAGATTACAATTATATATTTTCTTATCAACTCAATTTAATTTTTTCTTTTTGCTTTGTTATTAATATTTTTTTATAATATTATTTAATATTTATATTTATATTATAATGATAAATTAAATAATATTCCCAAATTTGACCTTTATATTACTCTAATGCCTGATTTCTTTGTAAAGGACATATATGAAAGAACATTAAGGCATGATTTATGTAATCGAAAGTAATTGTGAAAGCTATGATTTCATACGATTCTGATTTCTTTTATTGTAGATATTATAACCGGAATTATAACATTCGACATAATCTTTTAAAAATTATTGGCATTGCATATTTTTATTTCTTACAAATACAAATATCGATCTTTAGTCGATTTACTCGCACTCGGTTCACTTTCCCCAATACAACAACCAGATCCTTGAATAAATCTCCCGAAAACTCAACATATCATTATAGTAGCATTTTCATTTGTCATTTTTTCGTTCCAAAGACCTTCCCCTCCTTAAATGGAAGTTTCCACACATTATCCTTGAGAGCTTTTTTTGACGAATTTCGAGACTGTAACCCCTTTCGCCGGCAAGAAAAATATCATTTTGTAAGTTTCCACAGTGCAAGACCTTCGTATACTAACTACTGCGAACCGCGCTAGACAAGTTTTTAAGCAAATTTCAGCTAAAAATAGTTGTGAAATAAAATTTGTCTTAATGTTTTATGCAAATTTTTACCTCACAATGTATAATACAAAATTTAACAACACGCATTCCTCCTGCGATCAAAACATAAACTATGAACGTTAATCGATGTCCGAAGAATGTCCCATAAACTGTGCACCTGACGCTTTTAATTAAAGTGCTAATGAATCAGCGCTAATTTAGGTCAGCAGCACTCATTACACCTTACACCGTCAATACCAACTAAACCAATCAACACCTGGCCACCGGTTTTCGCACTAAAACCGAGTTCGCAACTATCGCCTCCGAGACCTCACACACACACAATGTTTCGCGTTGTCTCTCTGCAAAAAGAAACGTCGCAAGAAGAAACAATTGCGCGTTCGCATATTTTCCACTACTTGTTTGCGCGTTTTATTAATAACCAAGGGGAGGCACACCGGGCATCCTTGACTCCTGCGCACGCGCGGGTCCTAAGTCGCGACATGACGACTATACGAGCGTATGATGGAACGTCATCGAGTTTTTCGCTCCCGTGAGTTTCTGGTTTCGTACGTCAATGGAATTGGACAAAACAAAAACCGTGCGGATTTCGTGCGTTTGATTTGTTTTTGGGTTTCAAATGACTTTAAGTATAGTAGGCATGCTTGAGTGTCTTTTTATTTGAAAACAGGACAATTATTGGAGTTTGTGTTAAACTGTGTATAGAAACTACCTATAGTAGGCCATTAATAGACGAAGTTTGCTGTGATCGTAATAGATCACAAAAAATTTAATCAATAAAGCTGAACAAACACTGGAGTTTGAAGAACTGTTTATAACATAAGTAAAGTGTATTTTGGCGTGCGCAAATATCACAAATATAGAAAGCTATTAAGTTAGAATTAAATGTATCAATGTAAAAATAAATATACCTATGTTTATTTTCTAAATATTAGCTTAGCAACTTAGCCGATATCGAGACTAAAGTAACTAAAAAAAAAAATAAACACGGAGGCTATTGGCCTTCACATATAAGTTTCGTATGAAATTTAAATTAAGTAGCCTTCATTGAGAGTTAAATAAGCCAATCAATTACCGAGCTAACAAATTACTTTCCTTCATTCTACTCATTAAAATAGCAAGAAATTTACATGCTTATATTATTCCAAAATAAAAATAAAATTTATTTCTTATTTTCAGGAATTGAACATGATTTAATTGTGAGTTTAAGGATACTTCAGAAATCTTGATATTCTGAGAGAAAGGTCATTTATAAGAGAGGTAGTTTCAGAATATTATTTTCAAAAGCCTTGTTGAAATTAAAAGCGACCTTTAATTAAACACGTTATAATAATTGAGTCGCTTTAATTAAGTACGTTACATTTATTTTTTTCGTAAATTTTTTAAATAAAACTTTTATAAAAGTTAAGAGCGAAATTTATAGTTATTTTTCATTAAAACTAAATCTAGTCAATAAATCACTATTCAACTAAAAATGAAAACAATATATAATGAATTTTTAGTTACCACAAAGTCTTCATAAAAATATTTTTCAAATACTATTTTGGGAAACGGAAATTCATAAAATTTGTATTATACAACGATAAAAGTTTCTTATCAATCAAAAAAACATTCCACGTAATTTAAATGTAAACAATTCTGAAATAATAAAAGCGTTTGTAAATTTTTTCCAATCGACATTTTTACTCTCGCAATCCGTAAAACCACACTACAAACCCCCTAAAATCCTCTCAACCATAAAAGAAAGAAACCTCAAAACAGTAACAATATCCACTCACACGCCCCTCCCTTTGCGCACGTATGACGAAACGCAGAATCGGCTACTTCGCTCGAAAGGAACAACTCGAGTTTTAGCTATACACTCCGGAGATAGAGCTCGAGCAGCTGTAGGGATCGAAATTTTCCATCGCTCTTGCGAAGGAACGGGTATACTTATTGCTCGTCGCGAAGAAAGAGAAAAAGACACACGCGGCCTTGTTGGCGTCGGCAGATCTTGAACTCCCACGCTAATGGATAACAATCCTATGATGAATAAGACCCGTGAGGTTTCGGGAGTGTAGAGAATTGGTTGATAATGCTGTTTGATAGAGTTTTTTGTGAGTGGTTTTTCGTTAGCCTAGTCATTAAGTGAGTATTAGATGAGAGGTTACGCGAGTAGGAAAATATACTCGGGGTTGCATCTTTGTTGAAGAGAGATTGAAGTGATGCTTTCCAAAAGGTAGCTTATAATTGAAATAATTAATGAGTTAACGAATTACTGATAATTCATAAAATTAAATAAAAAAAATGTATTCGAAATAAAAATGAACTTAAGTCTTGATACTTATGTATATTTATTATAACGAAAGACTGATTAAATTACAAGTATCGATTATTATGTATATTTAATCATCAGAAAGTTTGATAGCATTAGTAGATAGAGCCCGTGATATGTAAGGTGAAATTCATTCACAGATGAAAATATAGGATTTGCCTATTAAGTATATAAGAAAATCTTAATTACTAACTCATTTTTTTCAGATTGACGATAACAGAAAAACTTTAGTTTTTATTATCACTTTTTATTATCGACCAATTTGTTGATGTTTGTGGCTCAAAATAGTTAATAGAAAAATTTCCGCATTCCTCTTTATTTCTTCTTCTTCTTCGCTTTTGTGCATAAATCACCTATAATGTAACTTTAATCATCATCGAAAGCTTATCACAGAGCCATGACTATTAATTATCCCATTTTAATTATCATAAAATTAGAAATTAAAATTTTTGCGATCTGTCGACAATATCAACTTTGGACTTTGTACTAGATATTTATCGTCGAAAATAATTTTATCCCAAGTTTAACTGCTCAATTTGTTACCAGGAGGACAATGTCTGAACGTTAAGGGACATTTTCACGGACATCCGCATCGACAATGACAAATCGATTTTATGCACGCGTGATTCAATATTTCATTGGTCGCCAACACTACTTACCATAATAATTCCATTTGTAGCAGGAAAGCTGTGTTGTTTCTGATACTTTTCTATAATAAAAATAATGTACAATCTGCATTAATGTTAGCTTTTAGGAATAGGATCGTTAATTTCATGTGATATCGAATCATCAAGGTATAAAGTTGTGTTTACAAATTTATTCAAAATAGACTGAACATTGTAAAAGTGAAAATATCTGTTGGATATTACATATTTTAATAACCCAAGTCACGTTATCTAGAATCCATTTATGCCGATTCATCGTGACGCCTCAATAAAATATTTTTCGTAACTGAATGACAAAGACACCCTGGCTAAATTATCATTTCCGAAAAGTCTTACGACAATGTTTACGCAGTTTCCTTCATTTTGCAATGTATCACACATTCCAATATCACCCTTCACATTCCAAAACACATCTGCAACATCTTATATTCCATCAGCAGGCTCATCCATCTAAATAATCAGTCCCAAGCTTCCTACACTTCAACCACCTCTCCACCTGTCATTATCAACCCCCTCCTCATCTCAGCCTCACATCCCTTCCTTCGCTCTCCTCTTTCTCTCTCTCATCTCATTATCAGCCAAAGTGGATGTGCGCAAAAAAGGCACTCGCCCCCCCACCTGCGGTGCTCTTACGCGGCCGCGCGCGGGCGCTACGCGGCAGCCTCCACAGGTGAACGCGCGCTCGAGGAACCGCCGCCGCCGCCGCGCGCGGAACAGGCCAGTCAACGGTGGCTTCGCGCGCGAGCCACACGCACATACATCGTCGGCACCGCACGCACGCACGCACGGGATATTATGCGCTGCCTGCAGCTACCGCCGGCTGCCTGATATATATCACAGTGTCATTTATTGCAAGATCCTCGGTGCTTCTGTGTGAGGTGAAGAAGAAGGAAGAAGGAAGTTGAAGGAAGGTGAAAGGAGAAGGCGAAAGGAGATATATTGATTAGTGATTGAGGAGGTTGTTGCTGCTGCTGCTGCTGTGATATAGAGGTGAACTTTGTGTTCTGTGGTCGAGAAGAATGAGATAACGTGAGGGGTCTGGAAGCTTTAACGGGCGGGCTTGAATTTGTGATCAGTGTTATTTGGTTATACCTTTCTATTCAGGCTTGTGGGAGTCTCGCTGGACTGCGGGGATATGCAGGTTTTAAAAAAAAAATTAGAGTACTGTAGCTGATGATTTTATGCGGACGAGAAGACGAAAGGCGCAGTTTCTTGGCTTATATATAAACATTGTATCAGAATGCTCGATCGATTACCAGTGCGCTCTAATTTTCTTGAAAAAAAAAAACGCTTGCCTTTCTAGTCTTACAAAATTGCTCCTTTCGGAGTGTTGTAAGTGGTAACTTGCGCTATTAAAGAAGTATCGATTCCTATACCGAACTATGACTGTTTACGGAGTACAAAGAATTTTTTACGAGTAACATATTTGTCTGCCCACCTGCAGTCGTTCATCGTCGGAAAGGCAAATAATCTATGTAATTTTAAAGGGTTCCTTTGGTATTGATTTTTCTGTAAAATTATATAACGCTTGACTTACTATTACGCTGTATGAAAAATTCGTCAAAACTATTCATGTGACGTAATTTCATGGGACCAGAGACCGTCGATTTAATATATATATATATATATATATATATATATATATATATAATAATAATATAAATAGTTTCATACAAAGCCTTTGTTGCAATTTCCGTACGAGAATTCATTGCCAGTTATTCAATTAAAGCAAGACTTTATAAACATAATCAACATGCTAATTTAAAATATATTCATAATTTAACCGGAAATATTACCATATTACTTAAAGGCTTACCTTCTACAATTTCACGTTGAAATGGCTATTTGTTCTTGTTTATTTCGCGCCGAGCAAACTCAAAGTGCGAATTCGCATACGCATCGTAAAAAATTAAAAAAAAGCTACCTGCCTCTCTCGAGAATTCCCGCGTGTCACTTCGATCCTCGAAAATCGGAAAAATACGACGCTTGACTTCGACAAAGAAAATCCTTTCAGCGACGGAATTTACTTTGCTCTGACTAAGAAAACCCACACGCGAAGCGCGCAATTAGTGGGACAACGCGGCGCGAGTCCGTTGAAAAGGCGATTTTGCATTTTAAATCGCGATCGCATAGCCGCGCCGCTGCTGCTCACCAGCAAGATACACTTATGCTATCGGGAAACGTTAACCGAGGAAAGATTTTTCCGACGCGCTCGGATGTTATGAAGCGGTTTTTTGTTTGTTTATCCGAGGGGGAGAATTAACGTTGATTGGAATCGTCATCTTTGTTCGAATACGACTTCTTACGAGTTATTGGAAAAGTGCAGTCATTCACAGATGCTTATATAGAGTCGGCTATATAATTGTCAATCTAAAATTGTTGATTAATCAAAAAAAATACGGAATTTTTTGACAATTTAATACCGCCACGTCATGGCGATGCAAAGTATCATACATATCGTGACGTCACAATTGCCAAATATCGTGACGCTACACGTTTGTTTGTTGAAATCGTCGAATTATCAGCTTCGACATTTCAAACATACATTATTTCCAAAAACAATAAACTTTTGGATCTTGACTAAAAAAATATATGGGTCATATACAGGATCGTAAAACAAGCCAGATCGAACCCGTGCAACATTGCCACCACTTATATATTTACTTACCTCACCTGCGCGTCACCTCTTAGCTCATTTTATTACAATCTCTCGTGTTGCTTTACTTGCAAACCCCAGTCTCGCGAATATAATACTTATAAACGAGCTCAAAGCCAACAAGACTGCGGCAAAGATTCGCGGTCACCGGGTGAGCTCGAAGCCGCGCACGGGCGCGCCAATTTAAAGTGCGCAATCGGCAAACAAAAATTTCGCGCGCTCGCCGAGAATTCGATTGCGTAAGGTGTGCTCTACACGCCGCGGCCTTTTTAAGAAAATTAAAATAAGAAAGGATGAAAAGCGCGCACGCCTGGCTTGAGAAATCGGGGCCGATTCGGCACTGCAGCTCTAGTCTCGCCGAAAACTATGCAGATTTATATGCGCCGGGGGGATATGATATTTCGATTTTACGTGCGTGTACGTGCGCGATCGGCAGTTTGTGCGCGGTCATCGGCGAAGAAGTTGAGATTTTTTTTCTCGACGTCAGCAGTCGCGATCGTTAGCGGCACGAATATACGGATACAAACGTCGGCTGTGGTAATGAGGTATCGATGAAAATTGAAAGAAGATTTCGTGCGCGCGGTGATAAGTCCAAAGACACGCGCAGTCGTATATAACGATGACGTTTTCGTGTCGACGTCGTGTGTTGTTGATGCGGAAGCGACATTTCGTTTTTTAGTTGAGAAATGTTTGCGCGACTCGCATATTTTCGTCCGAGAAATCGAGATTCCTCTTTTTTTTTCCTCTTTCACGCCGTGAATTCGACTATTAAAGATAATAAGAAATAATAGCTATACCAAAAAACAGAGGAGATGAAATCTCTTAGTCAACAGTATACCCGTGACTTCTACATTAGAATTGCAGATGATTGAAAAACTTTTCCTAATAAAAAAAAGGTCATAAATTAATAACATTACGGAGGAACCTCTTTTTACAGATCCAGTCGTTAGCGATATATTATTACCCGCGCGAAGAACTCAACTGAGTCGTCTGATTCAAGACTCCTTTTTTCAATGTAACGCAATAAAAAGCAATTCAACCGCGCTCATCGTCCGCTACCTATTTAGAAATACTTTATTACATATCAAAACTGCAACAATTTGTAAACTCTTGATAGGTATTGATATTATTTCCTGTCCCTTACACACCAAACTCGCTAACCAAAAGGCAAGACCCAACCGATCCGAACTTTCATAGCCACGGCGCATGCATAACATACCACACACACGCGCGCGCGCGTTATATCCATCGTATATATTTATACCACGTGTTCGATATCCGCGCGCGTGTTACATATTACGCGAGTGCCGGGGCCCGCCGGCAGCAGAAGGCCGCGTAAGGCCCCGGTTACGTAAAGATCCAGCCGGCGAGAGGCTGCGCGCGCTCGCGCGCCTGTCTCACGATCGATTCCGCGTTCTATAATACACTTACTCGCGTGGTTGGAAATCCAGGTGGGTCTCTTGTAATACAGGAGGGATAGGTTGAAAGTGTAGGTGAAACGTCGGAGGATCGGATTCTTTAAGGGACATTTTAATTGGCGAATGGGAGGTTTGTAGTTTGAAAAGTCGAAAATTCGTAATGAATATTGGGCGGATATGAATAAATAATTTAATAAGGCCAGTTTAACACGTTACTATATTTGCATCAGTCGTTGTTACTTGTTTGAGTCAAGTGTGTATTTAACGTATAATACATATTTTTTTTATTCCCTTTATTTACACAATCTGCGGTGATGAAACAAAAAGCGGAATTCGTTGCGATACCCAAGACTTCAGTATTTCCAAACGAAAACATACTTTCTATTATTAAAGTAAACGAGATTAGGATATACGCGCCGTATTAACTAATTCTTAAATCATCATGAATAAGCTGTATTATAAGAGAGAAATTCAAAGATTATAGGCGCAAAAGTCGAAAAATCTGTCTAATATGTACAAACGTAACGCGTCGTAAATTACGTTTTACTCTCACAATCATCGTAATCTCGTTAACAATAATTCGTCCATATCATAGGAGTATCACGGATCTCATCGTAATATATTACACACGTTATATAAGGACTTTATTTTTGTAACTTTGGCGGTATTTTCATCGATAATTAATGAGGTGCGTTAAAATGAAAGTGAATTCAATAAACAGGTATATTACAAGACTCCGGGTACTCTGTGCGAAGTGTATCGGATACGCGCGTGCCGATTACATTCATCAGTTTCTTTCAGCAATGTGTTTTGGTTCAGTATTCTATCAATTTAATTTGTAAAAACAAATGTAACTAGCCTATCTATAGTTTATCAAATTTATTTTTATTCAAGACAAGCGTAAAATAGTATTTTCAATTCATATATTATTCGTACGTTGCATTAATCAAATTATCTTTTTCTGGCAATTCATTCCAGGGAAACCTCGTCTTATATAATTTCATGTAGTCATATACCTTATAAAAAAAACATATAAAAAATCAATCAAAAACCTTAACTCAATACTTTATATCCTCAAAAGTAAATTGAAAAACAAAATCACAATCGAACATACTTAATCAGTTAACAAACATCGCAGGAACCGCATAGCGCACGCTTCATTATCTCCTAACAACTCAACTTCTCCCTTACCCAATCAAAAGCGGCAGCGCCAGGCGCGAACTGCCGCGGCTCATGAAAAATCTGCTAACATCACGAAATTTCAAAATTCGAGCGAGTAAACCGCGGCAGCCCAAATCGATCGGCTGCCGACGATTATCCGGTGGAACCGGCTCTATATAGGTGAGAGTGTCCGTCCCGTTTCATCTCTTTCTCTTTCTCTCTTGCTCTTACCGATCGTTACATCACGCAAAAAGTGTAAAATCCGCCGCATTACCTCATCATCGGCACTCGTATGTATGCGTGGGTATAATATCGGAGAGAGCCTTTCTCGTGCGGGCCGTGTGTGGGATTTGGATATACAATGATATTGATAGCAGTGGTTACTTTTGGGAATTTCAGTATTGTCAGAGATGTTTCGGTTAATTACTGTAACAAGGAAATGAGTTATTAATTGAGATTAATGATCATTTAAAAATGGGTAAATACTATAAATTTTACGAATGCAATAACTAATGCATGCGCAGTATAGTTATTATTTAGAAGCTTCCCCTTAATTACACTTCTGTCTAGTTGTTTTATTATTACTTATTTATGTAATGCAATGAAGTTTTCTGTTAATGTCACGTCAGCCCATATGATACACCGTTTCCATCATAAATTCTTTAACATGACAGTGGGTCACTTATAGTTTTGTAAATCGACAATAAATTAAGAAATGCTATTGTAACATTATGTATATATTTTATCACCACGAAATAGGTAGCGATTTCAGATTTGTAAGCTTTCGTGGGTTACCCAAATTCGACTATAATTAGAAAATTTCCAAGTTCTGCGTCGAAAATATCATGTACAATGTAGTTGTTTGTTGCAAAATGTTTCGGCAGCACTGACACCTTTCAAATTATTATCGCGTATAATACAGTAGCTATTAAATTTTATTGCCTTAAATTTTAATAAGATACAAGTAAGTATTCGGAAACGAGCAATAAACTTTATATTATTCGAAAAATAATTAAAACGCGTGTTGCAAGGCGATTTACAACTGCGGAATACATTGATTCTTGAGGTGCGAAAGAAAAGGCAAATTATTCAATTCATCGTTTGCGCGACGTAATCATTTTTTACTCAAGAAACCCACAACACTTATTATTCGTTAAGAATTTCTCAATTGTATGACAATATTTATTTATAAAAATTTTGTGCGTCACATGGCAATGACAAACATAATTTGAAAAATAGATTCTTCGAATATGAAACTCAACAACGATAATTTGCATTATTTTTTATTGGGTACATTTTTCCTCTTGAACAAAAAATACCATGACTCGATCAGCGTTGAATCGGATTGATTGGTGATACTCGATATCAACTCATAGTCAAAATAAACAGGAAGTAATTTCGATCGAAAAAGTTATTTTCTAACTTTTAATTAATGTAAGCTCATATTATAAGTGCGCAATTACTAAAGATTTTATAATTTACAATTGATGTTGTAATGGCATATTCAAATGACTTTACAGTAACAAATGACAAATGATGAAGTATTTTAACCGAACAATTGCCTTAAATGAGCAAATGTGTATAATTGAGTTTGAACAGCGTGACTACGATTAACTTCTGACAAATTGCACTTTGCCTTAATTCTATTTATTTTACGATACCGCAAAATAGTATTAATCATGCGAATAAAATATTTAGTGCACAATACTGCATTTAATACTATTATAGAACTGAACCTACATACGCTTTTTCGAACGAATTACCATGTTTAATTATAGACATCGTACGATGCGTAAGGAAACATACTTTTCATTAGCGATGTTTATTTACTACCGTATAAAGATATTAACACGCGCGATGAAAATACCGACGCCAAGGATCGCAAGATGCGAAGGTCGTCGAGTTTAATTATAGTGAAATATGCACTAAAACGAAGTTCATTATCGCGTGAGACTCATTACATTATCCGCGTTAGACAAGCCTTAATTTGATTTAGAAAAGTATGTCTAGGGTATACACCAGCGACGATACATTATACAAAAACCGTTAGGTGTATTTTCATCGATTCATTAGATACAAAACCAGCCATCTCGATAATCATGCACGTGATTGAAATGGTTCACTAAGCAAATCAGGAAACTAAATATCTCGGGCAACGCTATATAGTTTTGCCTTGATGAAACGTTTCCCTCGAAAGCGACAATACTGGAAAACTGGGTCGCCAATCTACGCGCGTTACATAAGCCCGTAATTAATATTACAAAGTCTCGCGAATATCTTCGAAACATTGTCATCTGACGCGGAAAGTAAGGATGTGATTTACTATGATGAATATTCGGCTCGAGAAATTGGCGGATATATACACGCAGGTTTCCCTCCAAAATCAACTGCACACATATACACAGACTTTACGTAACGTCGTCATTTTGTTTGACTGATTGCCCCGATACAAATTTGTAACCGATTATATCACCGATCGGTTACGCCACTCGCGGCGACTGAGATTTTCGTCTGTCTAAAATTAACGCAAGACTGTTTACGTTTTCGTGACAATATAAATATAATATAGCTGCCATTTTTTGCGGGTTGAAATTATTACGATGACAATGACGATGGGGACAGGATATATAGCAGAGAAGAATTTTTGGCGTGTTTATTCACAACACGAGTGATAAATCAAAACGATTTTTTCTCTTATAACGAACAATGCTTTGTTGATTTTGATTTTTGCTTTTATAGGTTGTATTTTTTGCGAAATAACTATAAATTATCCTCTCCGAAGTCCATATGTCTTTAAACTATATCTACGCGACTCTCAATGATATACACTGCTGGAGGTTTCTCTTCAGAGGGTACGGCCGCAGAGGTATGTGGATGTTCGTCTTTACTGTAGGTTTAACAAAAGAAACG
>JAPYZP010001017.1:0-18999 GCA_030522985.1 Torymus sinensis | reverse complement strand
GTATCACCTTAATCTAATTTACTTTATAAGTAAAAGTTAAGACTTTTAGGGTGGCTAATGCATAAGACCGAGTTTATAATATTTCAAATTTTAAATTAAAATTTGAATAAGTAATAAAGTTTTAAATATTACTTCTATTTTCTAAGATTTTAAGAAATACTACAGTCAAACTTAAAAATATTTTTTTTTGGGAAGCGTTTTTTAAAGAGCATAAAAAAGAAAGATATTAACAATAATTCATGACCCACATATAAGTCATGCCATCCTGAAAGTGTTAATGTAAATTATATATATATACACTAACAAGTATTTTATGTACTGTCAGATGATGAAAGTCCCCCAGTGATAAGCTTTACTTACATACATATGTATATGTATTTTCAATTACGAAATCATACTCGATTGTATAGTTCTTTGAATATAAATAAACGAAAAAATCAATGTGATATCAGATTCGTTGGATTTAATAGCGCCACAAGACAGCATTCATTTACTTAACTGACGAAGCTTTGATTTACTTTTTTTATGTACAGGTCGTCCTTCCAATCATCGCCTTTTTCTCTTAATAAAGATACCAAGAGACCTTCAAGCGCAGTAACCAAGGTAGGGGTCTGAATAAAAATGGAGGGAGAAAGAGAGGAAATTACGGAAACGTAAACATAGTTCGACGAATTCGAATGAAAGTTGGGATAAACCCGAAATTATACTTATGATTGATCTACGTATTAAGTATTAAACGATGCGTATGAATCAGTACGTCATCAATTTTGAATCATATTTAAGTACTTTTAAGAAACAACTTTACTATTTAAAGAAAAAACAATTTACATAAAATTTAAAGACGAAATATTTTTAAAACATTATACTAAATTTTGTTGTTTTTAAAACTAAATTATGTGATACTAGTTTTATCTAATTAAGTTTAAATATTGTTTTTTATTATGGTCAGAATTTATTATTATACAATTTTATTGTATAATTGTATTATTTTCCACATTCATTGAATTGGTTCAAGATATTAATAGCTATATATATATATATGTAGGTATATATACTTATAAACGTATTTATCAATATGGATTGTTCGATACTTTCTGACACCTCTATAGACGTACAACCGACGCTATAGGTGCTTTTCGAACTTACTTTGCTTTTCCTTAACTTCGTCATCAATTGAGGAAATTGATTTTTCTTCGAATTCGAAGGTCTTTTTGCTTTCTAGAGTGTATAGTGTAGGTGTATACTGGAGGTCATAACAGCGCATACTCGTGTTTTTCACGGCTACCTATTCTTAAATAAAAATAAATAGCCTCTCATTGCATTTCATCGTATACCGTAAAATGGGGTAAAGTCAACACCTATACGGGGTAAACCGCGCAACATGTTACGAAAAATATAGCTATAGTTTCTTACTTATTTATTAATGCGCTTTAAAGCTACATTGACAGATTAAAAAAATGTCAATGTTTGCAAAAGTTATTCGATATTAAAAAGCTGCTCGGTTTACTCTACAGGTAATGCTTGCTTAACCTTATTTTCTGCTAATTTGTTATTAATAATTAATTAATAATTTATTTTTAGAGTAACGTATATACTGAATTTCAACAACTTCCACTTTGTATTTTTAATGAGAAGATCTATAGTTATTGTCAAAAACATTAAAAATAAATCGCGAGGAAATAATAGTTAAACGATCGCGCTTATCGTTATCTACGAGGTTGAATTGATGCTGCTTTGTTGCAATCAAGGAAATTATTCGTTTTTGTTGTGATAAGGCTATTATCTTGCGTATCACGCTTACAGTGATTCATTAGATTAAACGGCATTTTTATACTCGCAGGTGAATGAGACAATGTTTGACAACTATTGCAATATTAATTTACAATATTTTTTGTATGAACTGTTTGCGCGAATAATTATGTAACTTTATTGAATTTCCATTAAAATAAAACCAGTATATGTTCTTGTTTTCAATGACTAAGCGCATATTTATATATTTATATACAAGATAAATAAATACGTATATAATTGTTTGTAATTTATTACATCTTGCGTATTTGTACGTGTTATTATGTCTTGTAATTTTAGAACATTTATAATCTTCGAACTGCAGGTATATCATGTATTACATTGAAGAAGAATACGACTAGGACGAAGGTAACAGAATACCCGATGGGCAGATAATTTCCTTACGGGAAAAACAGGTGTTTATAAGTAGGCGCGGTGCGGTTGCAGGTATGCTAGTCAAACAATTTTTGTCCATCTTACATTGCCATCATGTTTATGACAGGTACTAAGTAGGTGCGAGAAGCAGGTCGAAAGGTACATTTAACTCCAAAGTAAGCCAGATCCCGTACAGGTATATGTACTCAGGTCAAAAGTGAGGTACTTAGTAGAGACGCGTGGTAAGTTCTAAATGGTCATCGATACCACGTCTAAGAACAATAGAGAAATTTTCTCCATTGTGAGCGGGGATTTGACCTGAAATGCTAGTTAATTGCTCGCAGTTAGAACTAATTTGCTATAATTTTACTTCATTGTTTTAAAAATAAATTATTATGACTGTACGTATGACGCGCTATACGTCGCATTGTTATCAATTCACTTTCTAAATTTACACCGTATTGCGGCTATAATTGTAACAAATTTATTTTTAACCGTATAATATCACACATGGGTTCCCTCTTAAAAGCGCTTTGTTATTCTAGGATGAACATGATTTATCTTGCTCCCCCGCGCCGTGTCTATTTTAACTTTTTTTTTATAACTTTTAACTTTTTTATTAGATGTAGGTATATAGAATTCTTATTTTTTATTATAATAAAAACTCAACGCACCTGCTCTTTAAGCCTGACTGCGCATAAATTTAATATTCTTACGTGTTCTATGCAAAAATTTAAAAAATTGAAATTCGCATGTGCAACATATTATATTTCACACAAAAACACCTATCAATTAGAAAAAAAAGAGGTTACTTAAAAGAAGGCGTTTAAATTCGTTTCGGAGCACCGCTGACACTGTTAGGGTTCATTTAATTTAGGCCGCCTTTTTTCGGCAAAGTGTAAGCATTATACGTTACTAATTTACTATACTACCTACACTTATGCGCACGGACTATCCTCTCTCTTCCACTTCACCTAATCCTCATGATCACCTAGGTACGCCCTTGCGAATTTCCATAGAGCCGATATAGCTATACGTATCGAGGAAAAATCGTGCCCGATCCAGCGCACGTGGGCTATTTAAAAAGCCTGTACTATTTACAACGTGCAAAATTAACTCTCGCGTCGTCCTGAGCGAGAGGCTGCGTCGCCGCTGTCGTATACATATATACGTTGTCTCTGTATGTATACCTCTTACATCTATATAGCCTATCTCTCTCCCTCTCGCGAAGCGACCACGCAGGCAGGCAAGACAGGCGCAGGCACATCACATCACCGCGCGCGGGAGAAGTGCCAGAATAGGCTGGGTTGGTGCACCAACACACATTCCTCCCGCGTGCACGTGTATATAGCTATATATTACACATATACAGGCATCGTCGCGGCGACGACTCGCGAGTCGCGGTTACGCCCGGACTGGACCGTAGGCGGCGCTGCTGCTCTCTCTCTCTATCCTCTCGTCGGTGCGCGCGCGCGCGGACACGTTCCGTTTGGCACACGCGCAGGGAGTGTATAGTGGTGGTGTATATTAGCAGCAAGCAGCAGGCAGCGGCGGCAATATAGCGGCGACGTCGGCGGCTCGAGTCTCGAGGCGCCTCTGTGCGCGTGTGTAAAGTATAAGTATACGTACGTATAAGCTCGTGTGTGTCTGCGCGCGCGGCCAGCCTATTGAGCGTGACGTCACCGCGAGATATCACTACTCGCGGTTCTGTCGGCCATTTTGTGAGTGTGTGCACAATATCCAGGATATTTGTGCGTCGGGAGCAGCGCAGCGCACGCAGCAGCAGCGTAGCATAGGTAGAGCAAAGTGCGAGTGAGACGGTATAAGTGTAAGAGAGAGAGAAAGCTGCGCTGCAGAGCATCGCGCTATAACATCCACAACGCCTGGCAAATGCCAAGGAAGCGCTGCAGCAGCCCAACGAGCGGATGATCGAGTAGAGAGTCGACGGCGGCAGCGGCACACAGGACGCTTTACACACCAGAGCGCGGCGGCCGTGTGTGTGCTGTGATCGTCGAGAGCGCGCCCGGCACTCCGCAGTAGCAGCAGCAGCAGCAGCAGTACCAACGAGCAGCAGCCTCGTCGTCCGTTGTCTCCCGTCCCCTTACATGCGCCGCTGAGCTGGGAGAGGCGATCGCCAGCAGTGAGTGAGAGAGCGCCGAGAGAGCGAGCGAGGAGACCACAACGCGTTCAAAATCGTCGTTGCGCAAAACCCGACGATGGAGGAGAAGGCGTCCCTCAAGGAGCTCGACCAATGGATAGAACAGTTGAACGACTGCAAACAACTGACAGAGAGCCAAGTGAAAACCCTATGCGATAAGGTAAGTGTAGAATGTGTGGCGATGATGATGACGATGATAATAGTGATAATCGCCGACGTTGCGCTCCGATTTGCGCTCCAAGTCGTGACCCGGGTACCCGCCTAGCCCGTTGCTCCAGGCTGCTGCTCGCCGCCGGTCGATTTTCCCTCTCGCTCCCTCTGCTCGCGCGCCCGCTTGCTCCGTCTCTCTCCTTCGCGGTCGCGCTCTCCACGACTCTCTTTCTCTCTCTCTCTCTCTCGCGTGTGCGCTCGCTCGCTCGCGACCGAGAGAGAAAAAAATGGGTGGACTGTGCTATTCGTTCACCTGGCTGAGGGATGTTCCGCGACCCCATGAGAAGAGAGAAAGAGAGATGAAGGGAAAGTGGGAGAGGAACGTCCTCGACTCCTTTCTCGCGCTACCGCCTCAGCTTTATTTTTCCTCGCTGCGCGATCGATAATCGCGCAACAATTCAATCCGGAGTCACCGGAGTCGTCATGCGTGTGACTCGGGAGATTTTTTCTTTCCCTTCCTCCTATACGTGCTTCGTTCTCTCGCTCGCCGATCGGCCGAAGGTCGACCGCGCAAAAGAGACACAGACCTGTCCAGGCAGAACGTGTGCGACACTTTGCTTACGTGATTTTTTTTTAAACGTCAGCGCGTCTCTTTCTCTCTCCTCTGTCTCTCTCTTTCTCTCTCTCTCTCTCTCGCTCTCGCTCTTTTTCACCTCTCTTAGCCGCGAATGACGAAATAAATGATACTGCAATTTGGAATGGCAATTCTGTCAAGTGCCAGGAGAGATAATCAAAGATGCTCCTCCGGTGCTAGGCAGTCAATTAATTGTTAACTGCAACAGGTGAATCTGTGGATTGCATCAGTCGCTGCTGCGTATAGCACAGATGCAATTCAATCTCTGATTCTCAGCTCTTTGCGGCTTGCAAAGTACATAACAATTATTGGTGATTGGTGAAAAGGAAACATTGATTTGACATATGTGCAGAAATAGTTTCTTGTTCCATTTCTAGTGAGTCAGGAAACATTGTGTGTATATCTACATTGTTGTATAGATGTGATGTTGTATTGATACAATGTGATTCCCAGATTAAAAAATGACTCACTCCTATGCATTATGTAGATTACATATTTGTGTTTTGCTGCTGCCATGATAAATTTGCAATATCCCAAAATTATTTACTCATTGTACCTGTTTTAATTTCAATATTAATTTTTGTTTATTTTTTTTAATTTTTCTTTATAAATTTATATATAATTTTAATTAATTACTTTTAATTAGTCAAGATGAGAATCTAAAATCAATTTTATTTACTTTTCTAGGCAAAAGAGATTTTAGCAAAGGAGTCCAATGTACAAGAGGTAAAATGTCCCGTAACAGTGTGTGGAGATGTTCATGGACAGTTTCATGATTTAATGGAACTGTTCAGAATAGGTGGAAAATCTCCAGATACAAACTACCTGTTTATGGGAGACTATGTTGATCGTGGTTATTATTCTGTTGAGACTGTGACTCTTCTTGTAGCATTAAAAGTAAGCACTCATTTAAATACAAGTTTATTATCCATAAATTATAAATAAAAGTTACTTATAAACAAACTTGTGTTTTTGATAGGTAAGATATAGGGAGAGAATAACCATCTTGAGAGGTAATCATGAATCCAGACAAATTACACAAGTTTATGGATTTTATGATGAATGTCTTCGTAAATACGGAAATGCCAATGTTTGGAAGTTCTTTACGGATTTGTTTGATTACCTGCCTCTAACAGCTCTTGTAGATGGTCAAATCTTCTGTTTGCATGGTGGTCTGTCTCCCTCCATTGACACGTTAGATCATATTCGTGCACTAGATCGTCTTCAAGAAGTACCACATGAAGTAAGTTTTTGGTTTTTCATTTTTTTATTACTTACTGAAATATATGAATTAATTTATGTAACAAAAATTTTTTTTTTTTTATCTAGGGCCCAATGTGTGACCTTCTATGGTCAGATCCTGATGATAGAGGAGGATGGGGTATTTCACCTAGAGGTGCAGGATATACATTTGGTCAGGATATTTCAGAAACATTCAATCACTCTAATGGTTTAACACTCGTATCAAGAGCTCATCAACTTGTCATGGAAGGCTATAATTGGTAATATTATGAACCAGTTTTACAATTGAGATTTAAATATATCAATTATGAATCAAATTTAATTTTTTTATTTTTTAAATAATTTTCATAGGTGTCACGACCGCAACGTTGTAACTATTTTTTCGGCACCTAACTACTGTTATCGCTGTGGTAATCAAGCTGCAATTATGGAATTAGATGATGCGTTGAAATATTCATTGTGAGTTCTATATTCACTTAAAATCATAAAGAACATCCAGAATGTACTATTATCTAGCTTGTTACTAATAAACATTATATTAATTACAGCCTTCAGTTCGATCCAGCACCAAGACGCGGAGAGCCACATGTCACTAGGCGAACGCCAGATTACTTCCTGTAAGATGTTAAATCAGAGGGAAGTAGATGTTAAGGTAGGGGAATGGAATGATGCTGGCTTTATAGAGATGCCACAGAACATAACCTATAATAGAACATCGGTATGAGTGTAAGGCCCCGAGCTACCCTTACACGCCATATATAGTCTCAAGTATTATATAATGGCTCGCGTTATGGTGTCTCCCAGAGAGACTAATTGCGCGCTCGCGTATTTGCGCGTAAGTACACCATACACGTAGATTCAACAACACTTGTACACATTAAGAAGAAAAACCAATAATGTACACATGTACCGAAAAATTTACCTAAAAGCATTGAGTTTGACGATTTTCATTGTATGGCTTGTATTTTTATTGAAGAAAACGATCATGGACACAATATTAAAATGTAACCGTTATTGTAAACGGCTAAAAAAAATGAAAGCGGTAATGTTCTAAATCCTGAATGAATGTTAACTTATTGAGCGATAAAGTAAAGTTTGCTGGAGGGATACGCGTCTTTTTCCTAATTGTACTGCGAAGATGACTATTGTCGTTGAGGGTTACAGAATAAGTACCAAAATGAAAATAATATAAGAATATCTCGCGTTCTAACTGGTGTGAAAGGAGCGTGAAATGTTTCTCCAAGCAAGGGCATACGAAGCATACAAGTGAGGGTTGATGCAATAGTGACTTTCATCCCGTATATTGCCAATGCTTGATGCGGCATTTAAAATCAATGAACCTCATTATTCATTACTGCTTGTTTATCACGATTGTCAAACACAGTGTTCTTAGAGCTTATAAAGGTGGTTATAGCCGCTGTATATGAAGGATTTGTGACATAAATCGGAGCCTCAGTGGACCATGCGTTTTCTCTATTCATGTTTAATTTCGATACATTTACCGATGTGAAAAAAATTTCCGATCGAATTTATTCGAAGAATCACCGAATTTTATACTTTATTGTCTCTCTTTCTCTCTTTCTTCTACAAACAGAGAAATAAAGGAAGAGTCCAATGAAATAACATACTTTTTCTACTTACTTAAGAAAAAAACTTTTTTTTTAACGTACCAATACGCACCCTTGGCATTTACTTTATCTGTCTTTTGTTGTGTTGCATCGGATTTTTATTATGTTTAAAGTTATAAGTGAAGAGATGCTTCTGTCTGAAATTTGTACCTTTTTATCTATTTTAAGACCGAATATATGAATCGCCGAAATGAAAGAGACAAAGACACGTCGTGACACTTTTGCATCAATCCCTAGTGAAATTACTTTGAAAAAAAATACGCACCTGATGCATGAAATCACTAATTATATTGAAAGTTAATTGTTCATGATGATATTGATGAACTTTTTACTAATTAAAAAAATAGATATAAAGATAAATGCTTTTGATGAATAAAAAAAAATATGTAATTCAAGCCAAAATGAACTAAATTTTTTGTGTCAAATCATTTGAGTAATTAATTGTACATTAATGCGATGATCTGTTTTTTTTTGTGCGATTAATACTAAAACCAAAATGAATAAAAAAATGATTTACAGAATTAAAAAAATGATGAAAAGACCTGCAGATGTATTCTTAGAGTTAAGCATGCAAATTAAATATTATACATAATGAATCAATATTGATAGTGCTCCTAGAGTGGTGGCTTTCTTAAAATCCATAACGTAATAAAGTGCCGAGGCGAACGCGAATGACGAGACGATACAAAAACAAAATGTGTAGAATCACACGTGGTAGCAATTTGTTAAGACTGTGAATCGGTAAAATTGAAACTACCTACGAGACAATTTTTTAACTCAAGTGTTCCCCCCTTCCCCCTTTTAGACGTGTATACTATCAAACATCACTTTTTTTCATTTTCTTACCACAATAACGCGTGTACTTGCTCTTGGAAAAGTTGGATGGATTTATACAGAAACATATATTAAAAGAAGCAGTTCCTTTGACATTCAATTTTGACTTTTTCAACTTTTCTGCGTACTTATTTTTTTTGTATAGAGGCATTTTAGATGAGGGCTTTTGCAAAAAAAAAAATAAATAAATAATAAATAAATAAATAAAAATAAAAACATGAGTGTAATGCCGAATTATAAACAAAAAAAAATCTACAAAATACAAGAAACCACTGAAATTATGGGAAAAAAAATCATAATAGAATTGGAACACTTCTGTGTACTTCTGTTTGACTTTTTACATAGCTCACGATGATGCGATGAAAGGGAAAGATAATTTTCCCGTTTTAAGAGATGGAAACTGATTGAAATCATATAGTATTAATGATAACAATCGAATGAGTTCAGTAGCAGTACAACATTATTATAAATGAAATAATAGACACTTAGAAATTGTATAGCTAATTTTGTATTTGCTCTGTATTTATTATATTCACGAGTACTTTATTACACAGAAGACCCGTAAAAGAGAGAGAGAGACGCGTTTCACGAGGTCGTCGAGCAGACAAAAGAAGAAGCAGATAGTAAAGCAAATTAGCTAAACGATAGTCTGGGAGAGAGCGAGAAAATTGTGTATGACGCAGACTATCGATAGGACACTCTTTATTTCAAGATTTCGACTCAATTTTTCCGTTTGGCGGACGCCCATTGTAAATCAGAAAGCTTCGATATCCATGAATCGCGTTGTAGCGAGATTTAAGAGGGAAAAAAGTAACAAATAAATAAAATATGCTTCGCCACCCCTTTTTATAAAAGAAGAAAAAGAGAGCGATCCAATGCGCGAGATTTTCACATCACGAGCGAGCAAGTTGACTCGTTGAGCACACGCACGACAATATAATAACAAATACATCTTTCGTACTCCTTTTTTTTTAATCCTGCATTTTGTAATGAGAAAAGATGGTTTTTCGACGCCCTCACTTTCGCCGCGAAGGGAAAGCGTCGAAAAATTAATGATTAACAAAACGAACCGCGTAAATTTAGAACGACGTCAAGCTCCGACAATAAAAACGAAACATTTGAAATTCATAAGCTTTAAGATACTTATTCCAAACTAAAAAAAAATAATCAAATCAGAACTTCATTAAACGAGTTTAGATTTTAAAAGAGGTTTTTCTATGCGAAAGAAAAGCGTATAGCTTCTATAGGGGAGAGAGGAGTTATTATAAATTTAAATGTTTACGTTACGCCGCGATTTTCAGAAATTAGAGGAGAAAGAGAGCGTTCGAGGAAAAAGCAAGTGTTCAGCGAGCGTGTCTAATGTGTGTTCGTGGCAGTCAACTTGCACGTGCTGCCTTTACCGCAAGGTTTTTTTTTCCACAATAACCACGTTTTATGCGGCTTGCCGTTTTACGCTGGGCCGTACATGTCGGCATCTTGAAAAATAATATAATGAAAAAAAAGAGAGAGAGCGAGAGAGAGAGAGGATGCAAATCATGCTGCTAATCCAGAGTTATTGTGTCATTGTATCACAATAAGACGAAATAAATTAAAAACAAGTTATTATATTTCGATGCGAGTGTTGGCCCCTCATCTTCGAATTTTGATTCTTTTTATTTTTAAAACAATTATCAGATTATTCAGAAAAAAAAATAAAATACATTTAAAAAGTAATGAGTTGTCTCAGATTTTCCTTTTATTCTTTCAATTCATTTTGTAACATAAGATATTCTACGATTTTATATTATTATACTTTGAACCATTATTGTTTAGCTTTTCGCAATGTACTGTTGGAAGGTGAATTAACAATCAAAATAAATAATTATTTACTATATTATTCAATATGTAACAATTTTTTTATTTTCTACAAACGATGTTGCTAACGCGTAAAATTATAAAAATATTCATCTTTCTTCAACATGACTTGACGCTTTTGATAAAATATTTTTTGTACAGTTTTATAAAACAGGTCTGTCATTTATATACAAAAATACTTACATAATTTACCTTAGGAGCTAGTTTTGCATTTAACGGAAAATTACCTTAGTTGAAGTTATTATAATTTTTTTTAAACTTTGATTCTACAACTGTAACTGGAAAAACTCAGTTTTTTAAATTAATTTATTGTCGAAATATTTATCTATTCCCGTTTTCAATAAATATAAAAACAATTAAATTGTCTATAACAAAAACGAAATAAATAAAAATATGTTTTCATATTTTCATTCCTGTATCTAAATCTAGTAGTTGTTTCATCACTTCATAAGTAGCAAAACTCATAGCTACCATTGGGATAGCCCTTAAGTAATTTATGCTCATTCCTCGGTAAAGTCCTTGCATAACGCCGTTTTCGTGATATATCATCTTCAATGTTGATAACATTCCAGTGCTAAGAAAAAAAAATAAAGATAATTATTTTTTAAGACTTATCAAATGCAATTTATCTGCAATTGTATATAGGTATACCTAAATTTATAAGTTTCTGGATTCATCATAGCCAACTGCATTCGTCTTCTGGTTACATCTAATGGATATGAAAAGCTTTGTGCTACTGCTCCAGCAATGCCTCCACACAACAGTTTTCCAGGAATTGTCAAGACCAAGCCGCCTAAAAATAAATTAAAGTATTTGTAGCATAAGATTAAATTTAACAAAAAAAAAAATAATTTTATTCAATGATATAGTAGTTTTTTCTCTTACCAGTATTCTTATCACATTTACTGCATAAAACATTTGGAAAGTATCTCATACACAGATATTTTAATTTTTCAAAAGAGTAGAAAGAAAATCCTGCATATGGAATCATGCCACAGATAGTTGGTAAGAATCCTCTGTACAATGCTCTAAAGCCACCTTCCTGAAATAAGTAATAAGCATTAGGTTCATGACTTTAAATGAAGAAGATGACGTAATAGACACAATACAAACATCTTTAAAGATGGAAACTGCTGTGTGAATTATTCCTGTGTAAATGTGTTCTCCAGTCACTTGAAAGGCAAGTCGAGCTCTGATTGTATCAAGAGGGTAAGTAAATGCAACAGCTGTAACTCCTGCCATTGAACCAGCCACAAACTTGTCAGCTTGAGTTTTATTACCCATTACTCTAGCTAAGTACTAGATAAAATATAATATTAAATTTTGTCTGATATGTATTGGAAAATAAATTTCTTATTAAAATTAAATTTATTTTATTACCTTTTTATAAATTTCAAAGGCTGTAAATTGTGTTGCTGCGTAAGGAAATATCCTTACCATTTGAGCAAAATTTCCTTTATACAGTGCAAAGAAATGCTCCCGGTGAATGATTTCCTTCAGACCAGAGAAGACCCCTGAGCACCGAAACATTAATAGGTCATTAAACTTGAGTAAAATCAATAGGTTTCACAAAATGAAATTCCAGTAAATACTTTACCCAAATGTTTGTAATGATGGCTGTGTGCTTGTAACAGAATTTTTATTCTATCCAGTGGAGCAACTGTTGTTTTGGAGCACATACCAGCAACACCTAAAACAAACAAATTACTTATACATATACAAACTCATTAAAGAAAAGAAATTCTGCATTCCAATGTCCAATAATTATTAAAAAAAAAAAATAAAAAAAAAAAAAAAAAAAAAAAAAAACTTGTTTAAGCACGCAGATGCGCTCCGAATTGATCCGCCAAAAACAAAAACAATACTGAATAAAACGAAATGAAAAAAAAAAACTTACCGCCAGCGACGAAGCTCTTGGCGATGAACTCCAGGTTCTTCTCGGCCTGCACGCTGAGCGGCGACATCGTTTCACTTTTTCCCGCGGCCACAGCTCACAGAGGAATGCCGTCCGCTGCTGCACAGCAGCAGGCTCGCGGTGGGTACCGCGCGTTTAGAAAGCAAAAATGCCGCTTCGGCGGCCGAGGCGCGCATATACACACGCAAGACACTCGCCGTGTGCCGTCTTCTGCGGGCCCCCCGCTACACACGGGAAGATGGGTATCCCGGTGGTGCGAGTGAGACGGCGACACAGGTGAGTATGTAGGTAGGTATATACGTGCCGCTCGCTCGCTTACGCGCGGGCTTTTCTCTTTCTCTCTATCCGCACGTACGTACTTATATCTTGGAGTGTCCTGGAATGGGAAGTCAGTGACCTTGACTGTCGGCGAGCGAGTAAGTAGTGGTGGTGGTCGACGGTCGTCGTCGTAGCCGATATGAGGTGAGAGTATGTGGTCCCCCCCCCAACCCGGTGCCCCCTCGCTCCGCTCCACACTGGCAGACGAAATTCAGGTTATACTTCCGTTAAGTAACGTGCACTTTGCACTGTCAATCGCAACGCGCACGTTCTCCCTCTCTTTCTGTTTTGGCTCTGGGGTCCCGATGGATATCAGGACCGAATAAGCGTCCGACCTATCGGACGAGCGCGCGCATCCCCACCCTTGGAGTGAAGACGAGATGCGGCCAATCTTGATGAGACCATTCCTTTCACCCAGGGCCGTAACGTATTTGGATCGTTTGTTTATCTATACCATTACTCGTGTAAATTGTGGAATTTAAAGGGTCTTTTCTACATTTAGCATTTACCATTAGGAGATAAGGAATATTACATGTTTCCGATCTAAGAGATAGTAAAGTAAATAGTTTCGTCGTTTTCGAAAATCATGAATCATATGTGGATGGGTACGCTACTGCTTAGCACGTGTGTATACTGTTGCAAGCATTTGCACTTTGGCCATAACCTATAAGATGTTGATAAGATTGTTGCTGTTTTTCGATAATGATGAAGACTCCAACTTTATCGAAAGGCCAGCAGAGAAAGTCTCTTTCGGCAAAAAAGGGGCCCGTCAAAGGCTTGAAAAATGTCTTAGCTCAACCATCTGATAATTATTGGTAAGATTCATAACTTTTAAAGCAGAAAAATTAAATCAATTACAAAATTTTTTTGATTGTTTGCATCATTTTATTATCTGTCTAGGCCTATTCTAAAAAATGATAATGGCGCAACATTAGAGAATATCTTGAGAAGGTACTTTTTAAATATTTATTAGAAATAAATTTAATAAGTAAAATAAAAGAGAATTTAAAAAAATTTTTAAACATTTTTAAGATTATTGCCAGTACTAAAACGGTCTGAAACAAAAATACCATGGTCACAGCTTCGTAAAATGAAAACAGAAGAGCGATCTGCTGCAAGAAGAGCTGCCCAGGTTGAAAATAATGTAGATTATGATGAGACTGCTGCGTATGTACAGTTGTATTTCACTTACTTTAGTTGTTAATATAATTCTTTTTTTTCCCTATATTTTTATTTCATAATAAGTATTAAAAACTCAAAACATCATTATAGAAAATCTATAGTATTTGGTGTCAATGCAGTTACTAGACTGATAGAAAAAAATGAAGCTAGTTGCATTTTGTTGGATGCAAATGTTGATCCTACTCTATTAGTAAAGCACATAGTCAACATGGGTAAAAGTAAAGAAGTGCCGACTATCCTTATTTCTTTTTTAAAAAAAGTTACATTGGAAACTGTTGGATTTGCTTCTGCAGCTATTGCATTAAAGGTACTTTTATTTATAAATAAATATAACAAAATTTTTAAGTTTCCATGATTAACTAATAAGTATGCATACTTTCAGAAACATGTACAAAATACATCAGAAGATCATTTTTATACATTATTTGAAAAAATATCTGAATTAGTTGCAGAAATGCCAAGCTTAAAACCTCCTGTTTCACTGTTTCAAAATGATAGTTTAGTGGATGATGAAGCTGATAATGATAAAATAAGTGTTCACAGTGAAGAAGAAAATATAGAGAAAGTACCTAAGCCATCTAAAGTATCAACCGATGTTTATTTGTACAGAACATCTGAAAAAGAAAGAATTTTTGAACCTCCAAATACAGACAAGAGTAAACAAAAATCTGAATCAGGATGGGGAGATTTTATAGCTTTAGATGATAATGGATCTGTTGTTGACAAAAAGAAAATGCCATCAAGATTCTTTGGAAGTCTAAATAGTGAAAGTGATAACCATAAAACTAAAAAAGTAAAAGACAAGTCAGGTAACTCTGCTGTGCAATATAAGCCATTAAAAGTGAAAAGGCTACAAGGAAATGAATCTCGATCAAAAGCCACAAAACCACCCAAGGTAAAAAAAAAGAAATGATGTAAATAATTAATTTTTATAAATAAAGAAAATTGTATTTTTTGTACAAAAATTTTACACTATTTACAATATTATTTTACATTCATATTTTTTTCTTAATTCAATAAATTAAGTAGTTTGAGTATTTAGATAATATCAAACAGGCAATGTAGAACTAACTGAAGATTTAAACATCCTTGTAAAAAACAGGAGTCCGGTTGTGCCACCAGGTATATGGCTTATTAAGAAGGTTAACATGGCAATTAATTGTACGACTGCACACAGAACAGTCAATGATGTGGATTGTAAATGTAGAGCAAAGTATAAAGTCCCACTTAAAGTTGCTATATAAATAATAGAAAAACATCTTCTTTCCGCTGAGAATAATGATTTTATATAATTCATCGGACCCCATAAAAAACTAAAACTGCAATGATATAAAATAATGTTATTTTATAGTTAAATGTCATATTATAACAATATATAAAAACATAAAAATTGTGATACTGTACCTCATTAAGAAAAACATACTTCCCAGTGAATACAGAAGTGCAAATTTCCTAGCTTTTAACAGTAATACAGGAATATAAATAGCGGATAAACAAAAACATAGTATTCCCATCACAAAACACAATCCGAATGCAGTCAATCTTTGCATTCTGGTCTAAAATAAAATATAAAAAAATAGTTTATTAACAAATAATCATAAAACACAAAATATATATTTAAACGTTTGAAGCATGAGATGATGAAATTAAGCTTTTTTTATGACTAATATTAAAGTTTGTGTGCAGCTTTCTAACCATGCTAGGGCAGCAGTCTTTTTGCGTTTCCCTCAGCCATCCTGACTCTTCTTCGTCTTCTTCTGTACTTCTGCCAAGCCATTTTCCTATATTTGGTTTAGAAAGTCCTACCGTTGGCAATGTAATTTTGTATTGTTTTTCATTTTTATTACTGAGGAGATATTCGCTTAACTCCTTGTTCAAATCGGCCATTTTGACACGTAAACCTACTTGTCAATTCTGTTTACAAATTTGATCGGTAAAGTAGATGTTTTCTTTATCATCCATAGACACACCTATATTTTTCAATCGAAAAACAGCGTGATTTTGTGGAATTGGATGATAAGTGCTAATTTCGACGAAAACTTACTTACATCAAGACACGTCACACGCAGGAGTTATAAAATTAATAATTTTATTGAAAAATGACTGTTCTAAACAAAGACTGCCATAGAAATGAAAATAAAATTTTAAAATAATGATAGATAACATTTTTTAACATCTAAATCCACTATATAAATGGCAAGTTGATTAATAACAATGTTAAGAAAAGTAATAACTAAATTAGCAGGTATAAGAATGTATATATCTTTTTTAATTATAAAATAAGATAAAAATAACATATTGAAATATATAATGTTTAGAAAATAAATTTCTTCTAATGAGGCTTATTTTTAGATGTATCTCTATGCATATCTAGTTATGAGATCAATTGCCTTCGCCAAAAATGAAGTACAATAATGCTGTTACTAAGAATAACGAAATCATCTAGTCATAGTTGCAACGTTGTCGCAACTTTGTTTTCATAGTCAAAGAATGTAATGACCGAAATTCCAATAGTGTATAAGTAGAACTTAATAAGCTAACATTTTTGTGAGCAATTATTTATATAGTGATAGTCTCAGTAAAATAAGTTTATATTTCTTTTGTCTAAAAATAAAAGGCACTATAGCTAAATATTGCATTATTGATTATCCATAAAAGGTGCACACATAATTAAAATAAAAATACGGGGCAAAGATAAATAAAAATATAAAAATTCAGTTGAAAAAATTGACATGTTATTGAGCGTGAAATAAATAAATACAACATTTTTGGATTTTCAAACTTACATTTATTTAAACAAATCAACATTGACCTCATATTATGGGTTGCATATCGTATCGTTTACATAAATTATTATGCATTGCTCTACCTCGCAGAACAAATATTCCCTGCATCACACCGTATCGTTCGTTATTTTTTTTTTTTTTTTTTTTTATTGTTTTTCTTTTATTATAATTGTCAGTATTTTTCATTGATGGTATTGAATTCAGATTATCACGAAACATTCGAGGGGGGATACATCGGATATCGTTTTTTTTTATTATTCCTTACTTAAATTAACAATAATATCAATGGTAATGTTGGACTAGAAAAAATGTTGAGCTTCAATAATCCTAAGTATCTCAATGGCAAAATCGAGGTTCGCCAAGCCAAGAACCGAGTTCGAGAAGCAACGTAACGAAACAGTATAAATAAACGTCAAAATATCACGTAATCAATAGTTGTATAATAATCAACATAACAAATAATCACATTTTTTTGTTTAAATGACCTACGATCCGAAGAATTTTTCTTCGTACTTTACTGCGTCCCTTTCGCATTTATTTAAATACTATGGCTCTATTTTTATTTTTTGCTTCATTTTTTTTTTGTCGTTATTCTTATTCCATTCGAATGTCTTTAATAAATACACGGACGAAACTGCTAATCCGACACGAATGGGGGGGAAGGGAGGGGGGAAATTCTTCTCCTAAATGATCCGCTGGACTGCAAACGAATTCATATACGCATATAGGGAGCTTATGCTTATACAGTATACGTCGGGTATGATTAGAGTTCTTCATTGTTAACTATTTTGGCTTCTCTGTCCTTTACTCGCGCGCTCATTTTCACTCGCTTTCTCGCTCGCACACTTTCTCTCCCTGTATTCTCGCTTTCATTCTGACTCACTCGCGTGTCATCTCTCTTGTCTTCGTTCGTACCACACTCTCGGTCTCTCTCTTGCTGTCACCTCACCAACCATCGCTCGCATTCTTTCCACATATTTATGCTAAGTAATGGCAGCACGAATACACTGTACTGTAGCATATTTACGGTATACGGTTGTCGTCACCTCTCTCTCTCGCTCTCTCTCTGTCAATCTTTCCCAATCTCTCGCTTAAAAATTAAATTCAATTGCTAAAGAGACTCCCTGCAACGAAGGATCATTCCATTTTTAGCTTTAAATACAAAACCTCTCCGCGACTCGCGCGTTACGGCGGTGGCGGATTCCCGCGAACAACTTTTCACTCGCACGTTTATAGACGCGCGAACTAGTGAGTATACGTACGTATAATACCGACGACGAGCCACGGAGCGAGCTTTTAATCTCTCGGTGGGTTTGACGGGGCTGCGGGACTGTATTATAATAGGTTCATTTGTGCGAGAGCGAAAACTCAATGCGCTGCGGCATATAAAATACACGCGCCTGACTGACGGCTCCTATTTCCGCGGTGGCGGCGGCGGCGTTTGTCAATCCGTGCGCGAATTCCCGCGGTGCGAAAAAAAAGCCATTCGGTCGAGAGCTGTATTGTTATTTCGTCCCCTACCCGTGGCAGGGGAGGAGAAGAGGCATCGATTCGTTCTCGCTCTCGCGCGAACGCAAAGTATAAGTCGCGCGCGCACGTGCGTAAGTATAAGTATATATACTTAGAGGGCTAATCTGCGCGGAAATTTTCGTGTATTATATAATAATTATAGATAATGGGGGGAGAGGATATCAATAATTCAGCGGTAACAACAGTCGCGCAAAAGAAATGCGGGCTCTTTTTTTTTACTTCGTTTCACAGTGTGTGGACCTATTTACCGTTTATCTTTAATATATCACCTAGAAGTAAACTTTATTATATACGCGGAATGATTGAGAATATCACGAAAGAAAATATCACGTTGAATTATCGATCGAGGTTGCTTCGCGCTCTCTTTCGCTCCGCTATCCCAACTTATTATTTCTTTTATTTTTTGTTTGCGTTTCCGTTCACAATTATCCCTTCTGTTTGTTTAACCACACACACACACACCCACCCACACGCACACACACACACTCGTTGCGAAGAAGCGAGACTATACACACCCCTTCGCTCAAGCGATTTTCTCTCTTCACTGTCTTCGTGTGAACTTGCGTGTTGACGTGTATACGTGCGTACTTTTTCTCGTACATGTG
>JAPYZP010001016.1:0-28345 GCA_030522985.1 Torymus sinensis | reverse complement strand
AACAAAAGAAAATTCGGTTTCGTTCAAAGTTTTTGCAAAAACCGCTTGATATTTCGACTTCAAACTTTTACTGGGTGATAGAACGTTCAAAACCGCAGACGAGTGTGCTCTTGATTTTTGGTGATTTTACGTATTTTATTTTTAATAAGCTTGAAATTCTGTCAATTGCTCGGTCGGTAATGGTAGGACTATACCACCCCGTTAACTAGTGTTGCACCTGATACATAAAATGACGTCTCAATACTAGTGAAAGATAGCTTCTAAAATATTCGGGTTTCAACTTATACTTAATATAACATTATGCTTGGAGCACACTATCTCGAGTACTCGCTTTAGTATATTGTAATAACATATACTATAGCGTCAAAAGCAATGTTACATTTGCATAAGTATAGGTGCGCATTACACATATGGCCTATACCTACTATCTCAGTTAAAAACGCAGGATGTGAAAATAGAAATATACATGTTTCTTGCAATGCATAAAGAAACAATTTTTTTTATGAAAGTTGATTAACGTAATATATTTCTTACGACAAAACAGAATTTTAACGATAAAATGTAAGATAGGTATAAACGTTTCAAACACTATAAAAAATGATAAAAGTGCCCTTCCTCAGTACTCCCTCTAATCCGTTTACAACTGTCGCCACTTTATGGGCATCGAATATGGCTTTTGGCGCTAGTGTATTAAAGTACCGTAGACTATTTACCAAGGCGAATAATTTTGTTGATCGTAGATTTCTGCAGAAATTCGCGTATTTTACTACGTTCCGATTCCGATTTATTTTAATATCAATGGTCATCATTTATTCGAAATTTTTCTCCCCGACTAATTCCGAAACTTATTCTCGTCGGTTAATTCCGCGATAAATAAAAAATCCCGCAGGATACAATCACTGTAAACGCAGCATTAACTTATGGACACTGTGCGTGTGTGATCACTGTAGCTATCGTACCTATAGCATATATATAGGTACTACTGTCGTATAGTAGTAGAGCAGTTTATCCAGATCGACGCGGGCTCTTCTTGGAAGCGAAGCACGCGCGCAAACGAGCGAGCGAGCGAGAGGGAGAACAGCGCGCAGTAGTAGAGCCGACATAGAAAATCAACAAACGTCAAAAAAGAGCGGGCGCGCGTGTGGTGAGGCTCCGTTGTGGGAAATCGGAGCACGGAACAAGCAGATAGAGAGGAGAAAGGAAAGCGTGCAAGTACATAGTTGTTAGTTTGTTGTGCCAGAATGTCGGTGCGGTACACGCACGCGGTGCTCTGCCGGATCCCCCTGTCGTTGCGCACCCGGGGCGAGGTGCAGCTCGAGGAAGCGCGTAAGCAGCACCAAGCCCTGGCCCAGCTGCTGCGCGAGCTCGGCGTCGATGTGGTGGAGATGCCGCCCGACGAGGGCTCGCCTCTCTCCGTCTTCGTCGAGGACCTCGCGGTCGTCTGCAACGGCATCGCCCTCGTCGCCCGGCCCGCCGAGCCCACGCGTCAAAAGGAAGTGAGTATATTTATACATATCGCCCAAGTGCTTTAATCATTTTTCAGACACTTGTTAGCTATCTTCCTCTGCTTCTTCTCTGTACTTCTCTTCTTTTCGAGAACGTACACGCTCTATCTTGGTAGCGTGATCTCACCCGCGGCTTATGTTGCCGCGCGTATTATATACCTACTCTCATTCCAATTTTCCAATTGTCCCACTGAGCTGATGTAAAAAGCAATCTGTGCAACTCGTCAAGTGTGGGAGAAAAATGTATAGCTGAACCAGCTGACATTTTCCTGTGTCACTTTTTTTCTTCACACCTGGTTTTTTTAACTCACTTTATGCTAGTCATTAAAGCAAGTGGTAAATGTCCTAGCCAGTATAGTCATAAAGCCACTACATAAAACTCGAAAGCAAGAAAGAAATAGCCACTGTTGTTCACACATACTTTAAACAATCGACAATTTCACAGACTATCTTCTATAGTTAAAATTGTTATTTTATTTTAAGAATTTTAAAAATATTAATGAATAGAAAAAAAATTGGTTTTTCATAGTCAAAGCTTATAAAAATATAATGTCAGCTTTTCTATAATTACTATTTGTTTTACTTTTAGATTGAAACAATAAGAGCAGTCCTTAAAAAAGAATTGGAAATACCACTTATAGAAATAGCTGATAAAAATGCTCGTTTGGATGGTGGAGATGTTTTATTCACAGGTGATTTATTGTCTAAATTTCGTAGTTCTTTTCTATACATTTTTCAACTAAATACATTAATTGAATGATCTTTGTAGGAAGAGAATTTTTCGTGGGGTTATCACAATTTACAAATGAAGCTGGAGCAAGGGCAGTTGCTGCAGCATTTCCAGAATACCCTTGTGCTCCTATTAAGGTAAATTAAAATGTCATTTAATCATAAATGTTCAGTGTCCTTTTTAATTGTACTAGGTTTGTAATAATTTTACTCAGATCAAAGTTACTATTTTATATATATATATATGTGTATGTATTTAATTAAGTAAGTGTTTAGTCACATTGTAACATTTCATCAACATTCAATTGACACAAAATTGAGTAGAATACACTACATTCATTATCTCATCATACATTCAAGGTTGGAGACGGAGGTGAAGAAATAGTAGTGGAGAATCTCACCTCAGGTCTACTTCAGGTTAGGGATAGTTAAGCAAATTCATTTAAAAATGTGATTTGCTTAACATAGATCATATTTTTTCACTCATTGCACAGCTTACTGTATTAATAAATTATTAAATCCACATCATTTAGTTTTTAATTCATTCTATGCTGTACAAATTATATTTGTAAAAGAAATTAATTTTTTTAATTATTAAGTTATATTGCCTACATGTTTCCATGTTTCAAGAAATTATACTTAGGTAATAACAATTTATAATTACATGATAAATACAAAATTATCTACTCTTCAATTATTATAAGCATGTATTGCTTAAATAATAAAATAGTACAACAAAAATTATGGTTTTCATTAAGAAAAAATATTTTGTATTTTTAGAGTATACCCAGTTCTGCAGCACTTTGCACCTCATTAATACACTTACCATATAGATCATACTTTTTAAATAAGTTTTGCATGAATAATGTAACTTTTTTTTTTATAATAGATTAAAATATTTATTTACTACTAACTTAAACTTGTCAAAAATATTTTAACAAAAGAATGTGTTCCTACAGGTAGCTGAATCTAAACGTCTAAAAGCACTTGTAACAATGGCAGGACCTGATGTTATTTGTGTTGGAGCAGGCAAAGAATCTCAAGAAGTGCTAAAGGTATTTTTAAATAACATATTTTAACTTATAGAAGTTACTTTGTAATCATTAAACCATGTTACCTTTTTTAGAGAATTGAAAGAGAAGCAACTTATACCTATCAAACACTAACAGTTCCAGAAGATGAAGCTGCTAATGTACTATATGTAAATGGAACTTTAATTCACAGAGCTAATGATGAAATTCCTTTATCAAGTAAAGTTTTTGAAGAAAAAGTAGAATTTCCAACAAAAGCTTTACCAATTTCAGAATTAGCAAAAGTTAGTTCTGGTCTATCTTCTTGCTGTTTATTAGTACGCAGACCAAGGCACATTCGTAACATTTAAAAAATAGGTAATTGATTAATGCAAGCCATTTAAAATGTTTTTACGAATTTTAAATTCGTTTTACAGATTTTGGCAGGAATGAGATTTAAAGATGATATAAAGTTACCAACTTTATTTCGTTCTATTATTTGGAAAATTGAAATATTTATTATGATAACAGAAGTCATTAATACAAAATAGACAAATTGAAAAATTTTATATTGCCTTAGTAATTAATTTTAAGATAAACATTTTTTTCGTATTTATTTTATCTTTTAGCTTTAAAAAGCCCTTCTACTAAAGGCAATTATTATTCTTTTGCTTGTGAGACAGGACCATTTTATTAAAAAAAATAGAAGCTTTAAAAGAACAAAATTATGAGATTAGTAGATTTGCAAAGTTAAGTTTTGTAAATGTAACAATATATTCGATGTATTTATATAATGACAAAAGAACCTGAAAAAATTCAGATATTAAACTGAAACTCACTACAGATTCACGCATAAAAGATACAATATACTTATAACTAAC
This sequence comes from Torymus sinensis, assembly GCA_030522985.1. Classification (NCBI taxonomy): domain Eukaryota; kingdom Metazoa; phylum Arthropoda; class Insecta; order Hymenoptera; family Torymidae; genus Torymus; species Torymus sinensis. The sequence continues at coordinate 24,220 of JAPYZP010001016.1, read as the reverse complement.
TAAGAACTCATTGTTGACTGCTTATTAACATCTTGTAATAAGATTTGTTTACCAAAAATGATGTGACTTGGCAGCTGCTAATACCTGCTTAAGTTGCAGGTTACCTGAGTCCTATTTTATCTGTTTGTATTGTTTTATAGTATATAAAATAATTTTTTTGCTATACAAACTCAATTGTGATGATATTTTCTATGAATATGTAAGACAAATATATGCACAAATCATACTTTGGTATAATTTTAGTAAATATTTTTTTAATTTGTTTTTATCACGTATATATATTTACATATTATAATTTAAAACATAAGATTATGAAATAGATAAAAATATTTAAAACTGATCATATAGATCAGTTGGTCGAGGTGCATTAAATGTACAATCAACATTAATTTATGTATTATAATACTGTAGATCCACACTTTATTTGATATCAGGTAACCATTATCACTTTGGCTCTCTTTTAACGATCTTCTTAGATTTTATATAGTAACATTTAAATTTAAAATAAATTACTCCATAAGATGGAGTGAAAACGTTTTTTTTTTTTCTTTAAATATATATATATATATATAAAAATATTAAAAATTAATCTATTTGACCTAAATGTTACTAGTCTATATAAAGATGTGTTCAAAACTATTCATAAAAGATCTTGTTAAAAATACATCTACATAGATGTCAAAAAGATATATAGCATTTAAGAAATGTAAAACATGATAATAAAAACCATTTTTCATTAACAGTGATGCGCATATTATTTCTCATTTTTCATATTTCTAATACTTGTATACCTAGTCAAAGTATTTTTCTAAAAATGACTAAATTCCAGATTTTGAAATTTGAAAAATTTGAACATTTCTAAAAAATAATATAAATTAATCACCAGATATCATGTTAGTATGGATCATTCTAAAAATCATGAATCACTCAATTAGTTTCATTATGATGCTGAATGCGCTTGTATTAATATAATATTAAATTTATATTTATTTTGTATGAATTTATACAAACGTATTTATTTAAGTACCTGCCCTGTAATAATTTTCAAATAAAACAATACAACTGTATATTTATATTGTTTTATTGCAAAATACTTATTTTAATCCATAATATTTAAAATATTATTTATACAAACCAATATTTGATTTTTACATATTTAAATACATTATATACAAATTTCTTTTTCTATTTATAAAGGGATTTAATATGTATAACATAAATTATTAGCTTTAGCATTCACCATGTTTAATATCGTTTTCATTGTGCCTCTTGATCCCATATCAAATGTCCTTGGAAAATTTTCACCTTCTGGTCTTTTATATATTTTTTGCATTATCTGTTCCCATTTTACTGGTGAAACTATTTGCTTCATTAAATATTTTCTGATGATGTTTTCATTATTAGGATAAATATCTGAACTATAATTTGAATAAACTAATGCATTTGGTTCACTAATTGATATTTTATTCAAAGCTTTAGTAAATGGTTTTAACGCAGGAGTCATTAACATAGTATGAAATGCGCCAGATACTGGAAGTCTTTGTAATTTGCGCAAACCAAGTTTTCTACTATTTTTTTCAATATACTCAAGAGCTTCATTAGAGCCACCAAAAACTTTGCCTTGTGTATATAAGTAGATTGCAATCCTTGAAAATATATGTTAAGATTTAAATAATTATTATATATTTATGTATACTTAAATTGTTAATTTTAATTATTGTTTTACTATTGAATTATAATTAATGATTTTTATTTATGTAAATATATATTTTTAAATTAAATTTAATACTTTAATTAAATAAAAAAGATTTATATTATTATTGAAAACTTACCGACAAACTGGGTCAGAAGCTCCAATATCTAATGCCCATTTTTGAGCATCTTCACATATTTTTGTTGGTTTTGCCAAAGGAGTACAATAACAGGAAAGCATTCCTTGAGGTGACATTTCTGAAGCAGTCTGCATTGCAGCTGCTCTAACTCCAACAAGTTTTATTCCTTCCTCATAGGCCAAAGCTCCAGAAAAAATTAATGCTGTGAGTTCGCCAACACTGTAACCTGCTACAGCCATGCATGATTCAATGGCTCTTGGTCGCTCTTCTTGCAATTTTTCTAAAGCTGCTAAGGACATCACCACTGTAGCTGGTTGATTAAACTCAGTTCTATCTAATATGTTTTGAGGTCCCTTCAGACACATTTTCAAAAGATCATAGCTGAGAATTTCATTTGCTATTTCAAATAATTCCTTTACTCTTGGAAATTTCATATATTTTTTGACATCTCCTACTTTAATTACACCTTGTCCAGGAAATAATATAACTGACGTTTCAGTAGGATCAATTTTTGGTTTTTTTGGTTTCTCATCCAAATTAGGAATACCAGTTTTTGGATAAGGAGTTGTTGCCCACTCTGTATTGTTTATCTCAGAAAAGGTTGCAGCTTCATCAAGTAATTTTGAAACTGGAGTTTCTTCCAAATCTTTCGTTGAGTTGTCATTATTATTGCTGCTACTACTATTACTAGAAAATTTATTAATATTGTAACGCAATTGTTTTACAAATGAAAGGTTAGATATCGTTCTTAAAAATTGCGAACGCGGTAACATGTTTGAATGAAGAGTTCAATAATTTTCCACATGCATTTAGTTATGCATTTAATAAACGTTTGACGTTATTCACAAATCATGTATTTTTATTTTTAATCTTTTATTTAGATACACGTGCTACTTTACAGTTTCCCGGCGTTTAGTCCAAAATATACTCTATATATAGATAACTAACAACCTAACTTGATCTACAAATTATAAGTAGTACTTATCAACGTGTGAGTGTGATCCTTTTTCTGTACGAACGACATCACAATCACACTAACCTTAACAGTGGAAACGGCAAGAAATACATGTGCAACGAGTAATAAATTATAAAAATATATCGGATGATTTGATAGGAAAATTGTACAAAGAACAAAATGCAAAAATTAGAGAAAGTATTTCTTCCATTTTTTAAGGCTAATAATGCTCTTAAGCTGACACCATCATGTTTAAGACTTTACTCTATAGACAAAAATACTACTAGTGAACCTTTGCATGAAACAGAATTACCAAAAAATATTGAGGAAAAGCACGATATAAGTCAATCAGAGATTGATACGGAACTTAAAGATCAAAGTAATAAAACATTTGTAAAATACACAACAAATAAAGCTAAAGATGATATTGAAGAAACATCATTTGCTAGTCTCTTGCGACACTCCAACTTAATGCATGTAAGATTTAGTATGATAAATTTTTGTAAATTAGAGATATAACTAAATAAATACATTATACTATTTATCAAAAATTAATAGCTTGGGGATCCTGAAGGAAAAATAGTTCCAGGAAAAATTTTTCAAGTTGTTAATAATGATTTGTATATAGATTTTGGTTGGAAATTTCACTGTGTCTGTCCAAAACCAATGAAAAATACCAGGTATATGATAGTTTATTTATAATTTTAAAAATTAACAATATATTATTAATTTTATAAATATTTTTTTTCAGTGATTATGTTAGAGGAGCAAAAGTGCGTTTAAGAATCAAGGATTTGGAATTATCAACCAAATTTTTAGGTTTTACAAAAGATGTTACTTTATTGGAAGCAGACTGTGTACTTTTAGGCTTAATTTCAACACCAAATAGAATAAGTAAAAAAATAGAGGCACCAGAAACTGTAACAGACGCATCACAATAATGAATATTCAAATATAGTTAACAGCATATATATTTGTTCAAAATACTTTATATTATATTATTGCTTTATATTACATGTAAATATAACGTATTTTTTAATTTAAATTAAATTCTGGGTTTTATTAATATTTATGTTAATGTGTAGATATTTTTATTTTATATTATCTGTTTAAATTATATATTTTTCATGCATATAGTAAGTAGATAGTATTATGTACTGAGCTGAGACAAATTTAAAATTATTCTGTAGATCGTAGATGGCGTTACTTCAATTGAGGTTATAGTTTTCAATGACGTCTGTAATAACACTATTGTCAATAGCGCGTTTATACGCTATTTAAACTCAATTTATGTTCATAAATTTAGTTTGTTAAAGTCTCCCACCATAATATTTTTAAATTCATAAAAATGGTAAGATTAGTTTTTTAGGTAACTAATAATAGCGTACCGTTTCATATACGCGCTTTCGGGCCTATACACAGACCCATAATCTAATCCTCACTATTTTTATTTATCATACTTAAAATTCATGTGTCTTGTATATAATTAACTAATCCAAAATGCTAAATACTTTTTAATAAACTTTTTATCATATTTTTCAATATTTGCCACATTATTTTGTTTTTATTACAATGATAAATTAAAACTTTTCTTTTTGTAAACAATCAAAACTGTGAATTTTTTTTTTCTTTTCTTTATGCTCTATTGTTAACCAAATAAAATTACAATATTCTAGAACATTTAAGTAAAAATCTTAATCCTAATTTTATTAATTTTCATAGGAACTAGATATTTGTCGTGGTTGTCAAATGCCGTTACTAGATCAAAGTAGTGGAAAAAATGTGTTTGATGACGATTCGTTAATCAAATCAATTGATTTTGATGGCCACTATGACAAAAAATGGTACATGAAATTATCTTCAGGACTTGAATTGATCATTGGACAGAAGGTATATTGTTAATTTACTTTAATAATAAACAAAGTAAAATTCAACAACATTTTACTAATGTTTATATCACGAGAATTCTTGCTTTTCGCTATTCTCAAAATTTATTTGATTGCTAAATTTGACTTTTTTTATATAGTGTGCTTTGTAAACCTTAATACATTCTTTTTTTCTTTGAGGGTAGCGGACATCAAACGAACTAAATTGTTGTTAAAATTGTTAATTTATTGCCACATTCTTTTTTTCTATTATTTAGGTTGCAAGAGAAGAAAAACTACCTAAAAAAATGTGTGAACTTTGTTTTCAAAAAGTAGAAGCTTACATTAATTTTAGATTTCAACTTTTAAGGTCCCAAGAAAGTTTACTTAATTCAGGGCATCAAGATAATACCATAAAAACTGGTTCTAAAGCAAATGAAACTGAAAATTTAATATTATTAAAATCTCCCATTTGCAAACCTGTTATGAATAAATTGAATCAAAATTCAGCAGAAATAACTAGTTTTCAAAATAACCTGCGTAGTTCACCATTCATTTCGAAATCTATAATTAATTCTCCAATATCACAAACAGTACCTGAAGATCTCATTAATGTCGATGATAGTAATATATTCTTAGATGTAAATAGTTTGAATAATGAAGATGATGAAACAAATGATTCTTTAAATTGTAGATTACAGAACGACCAAGAAAATAATAATCTTAATGAATCAGATAATTCTGCAGATAATCTAGCAATTTCAAGTATAGAAGAAATACCTGTTAAACATCATGACCATGATATAGAGTCTGAAATTGATGTCTGTTCAGGTGAAGATGATGATGTGTTGGAGCTGGATATTCAGAAAACGAAAAACGAAACTGTTGAAATTAATAGCTCATCAGAATCTGATATTGAAGTCTGTGACTATGAGCCTGCTGGTAAAAGAGGAAATTATAATACTTTTTCTCCACCTATAAGATTTTAATGACATATACAAAATGATGTATATGTGAATTTGTAAATGATTGTACATGAACAATTACTTTGCATGTGTTTAAAGTAAAAAGTAAATCTATTAGACTGAAGTAGATTTACAATCTAGTAAAGTAGAAATGAAAGGCAATGATATAAATACCTATTTTTTAATACTCAAATTAATTATAACAAAATATAGAATATTGTTTTTTGCATATTAGTTATAATAAGATATAAGTTTAATAAACTTTACCTAATCAAAAATCTGTATGGTTTCATTATTAATATACTATGCAGAGTAAGATATTATAACTTTCTTTTTTTTTCACTGCCGGCTTTTTCACGGGAGCGAGAATGGAACCGTGGCTCTCAAATAAGCTTTGAATAATGTGAAATTCAATGTAGCATTTATATAGGAATCTGTAATTGGTTCCAACATCCCCACAAAAACACTACCATAATATACGAGTTAGGTCTTGCGGGTGCAATTTCATACGTCGCTCTCACGCGGCGATTTTAAAACGGCTTCGTAAGTAAGCAAGTTTAAAATAAGTAATCCAATAAGTAATTAATCGAATGTATAGGCAAATCCGGCCCCTTGTACAGGTCCTGACGTTCACTTAAGATTCATTTCTAGTCAGGATATTGGCACACTATTATTTATATAGCAAGAACGCGCGAGCTTCGCGCGCATCATTTTTATTTGCAAAGTAGTACATAATTCTAATTTTAAATTTGGTAAATGATAAGTTTCAACTTCTTATATTTTAGTTAATACTTATATTAATTCTTAAATTTGAATTACGCAATTACTTCTATAATTTCAATTATATTACAATTAATGAAAATTTTCGAGGTTACAATTTTGAGTCGTAGAACATAAACGTATAAACTCATCGCTGGCATTCGAAAATATACGAATAAATCAATTACATTTTATTTTCGTGTCACTTTTCCGTCATCATTTTTTAAAAAGAGTAAGTATAGACTCAAAATGTCAAAAGTCAAAATATATGAAACACAGATCATTTCATATAGGTTAGTTTCTCAACCAATCAGATGACACCTTAAGTAAAAAGCTTACGTCTGCTGAGTGCTGACCAATCAAATCTACTTTTAAACGGACTTAACCAACAGCGAAGGTTTTATTTCGGATTCACATTTCCGTCCATTCTTTTAATGATGAGAGAAATCTTTGAGACGGGCGAGTTTTTTAATCTTATCACTAAGTAAGCGTATCTTATAACTATACACGTACGCGTGCGTTACGCGAGTCATTGACTCGGTGTGTGGCAGTGTTTATACTGTTTCATCATGATTTCTTATAGATCATTTGTATTCACCGGAATAAATCGAGATCACGTTGAAATTTTGAAATTCACGTTGCGATTATCTATCACATTCTCCCAAAATTATAAAGAAACAAGATGTTCAGATTGAAAAGATTTGAATCAGTTCTTAAAAAGTAAGTTTTAAAAAAGTTTTTAAAATAATATTAATAAGTTTAATTATGACTGTCAAGCATGTGATAATTGTGGTAAAAACTATTTTATCTTTTAGAGTAGACTTAACCTATGGAAAGAGAGAATATTCAATTCATTCAAAAAATATAACACGGATAGATAAGGTAATATGCAGACAAAATTTTCAATGTAATGTAAACTAAATTTTAAATTTAAAAATTCAACTCAATTTCAGATTCTTATTGCAAACAGAGGAGAAATAGCTTGCCGTATTACAAAGACTGCAAAGAAACTTGGTGTAAAAACTGTTGCTGTTTACAGTGATGTTGACAAAGATGCGATGCATGTTGAACTTGCTGATGAAGCTTACCATATTGGACCAGCTCCTTCAGCTCAAAGTTACTTAAGACAAGAAAAAATTATATCAACTGCTAAAAATGCAAAATGTCAAGCAATACATCCTGGGTATGGATTCTTATCTGAAAACACAGAATTTGCTGAACTATGTCAAAAACAGAATATTATTTTTATTGGCCCACCAGCTAAAGCCATAAGAGATATGGGGATTAAAAGTACTTCAAAAGCAATAATGGCTGCAGCTGGAGTACCAATTATTGAAGGTAAATTGAAATCTCTTTTTAGATGAGTTTATATAAAAATTTAATAATTTACTAATTTGAAAATATTTTTGAACAATACAATTTCATAATGGTCAATAGGATATCATGGTGATGATCAGTCAAATGAAACATTACAGAAAGAAGCAAAAAAGATTGGTTTTCCATTGATGATTAAAGCAGTTCGAGGTGGTGGAGGAAAAGGAATGCGAATAGCTTGGAAAGAATTAGATTTTTTACAAGCCTTAGAATCTGCGAGGACAGAATCTCAAAAATCGTTTGGTGACTCCGCAGTACTCTTAGAACAATATGTTGCTGAACCAAGACATGTAGAAGTACAAGTTTTTGCTGATAAATATGGAAATGCAGTATACTTGTTTGAAAGAGATTGTTCTGTCCAAAGAAGACATCAAAAAGTTATTGAAGAAGCCCCTGCAGTAAGATACTTAAAAAAAATTTATATAGTTAATCTTATATGTTTAAAAAAGATATAGATTAAAGTATTTGTTTAAATTGGTACAACATTCATATTTATTTTTTAAAGAATAGATATATGTATATAAAACAATTTTAATTTTAGATCAGAGGATAATGCTTGTTAATGAGATCTATTTATTATATATATTATTTTTGTTGACTTTATAGCCTGGAATTTCTGAAGAGCTTCGAGCAGAATTAGGTAAAGCTGCTGTTAAAGCAGCAAAGGCAGTGGGCTATGTAGGTGCTGGAACAGTAGAATTTATCATGGACAGACATACACATAAGTTTCATTTTATGGAAATGAATACTCGTTTGCAAGTAGAACATCCTGTTACAGAAGCAATTACTGGTACAGACCTTGTGGAGTGGCAATTAAGAGTAGCAGCTGGTGAAAAACTTCCACTAAAACAGGAAGATATTCGCTTAAATGGACATGCATTTGAAGCCCGTATATATGCTGAAGTAAGATATTATTGAATAATTACTTTGAAATAATTAATAATAGAATATTTTATTTTTAATAATTTCCTTTATATTCAACGTTTATTTTATTAATTTCAACTTTTGTTTGTAGGATCCTAGAGGAGGATTTTTACCTGGTGCAGGAAAACTTTTCCATCTAACTCCACCTTCAATAGCTGAAAATATTCGAGTAGAAACTGGTGTTCGTCAAAATGATGAAGTATCAGTTCACTATGATCCAATGATAGCTAAATTAGTTGTATGGGGCAAGGACCGAAATGAAGCCTTAAATATTATGCAATCTAAACTTTCGGAATATAATGTTTGTAGATAAAATTTGTGTAACTTCCTATAACTTTTTATATTTTATATATCTACTAAAATAAATATTTATAGATTGTAGGCTTAGAAACAAATGTAGAGTTCATAAAAGACCTCTGCTTGCACCCGAAATTCCAGAATGGAGAAGTTCATACAGGGTTTATTGAAGAAAATTATGAATCATTATTTCCGAAAATCCAAGTTACGAATAAAATTTTAGCTCAGGGAGCACTGGGATTAATTTTACTAGAAGAAATTGATTCTTTAAAGTTTGCTGTCAAAACACATGATCCTTTCAATCCTTTTGCTATAGAAACTGGACTAAGATTAAATCATAATTTGAACAGACGATTGCATTTTCAAATTGGCGAGGAAAAATGTTTTGTTGATGTACAATATGCTGAACCAGAAGTATACAATATGAGAATAAATGATCTGGGACCATGGAAAAATGTTACTGGTACTTTAAAGAAACAGGATAATACGTTAGAAATCAGATCAAATATTGATGGTAATATTGAGAAATATAGGATCGTAAAGATCGGAAATGAGCTTCATTTATTCACTCATGTAAGTTCATGAATTCCTAAACTCAATAACATCTGATGTCTATAGAATATGAATTTATTTTATATTTATTATTTGCGTATTTTCTAATTTTATAAAATGTAAATTGAATTTATAGGATCGAAAATGGAGATTTGTGATTCCGTCTCCAAAATATTTGAATGAACTGTCAAATCAAGACAATATGATTTCTGGTGCTGCTGTAAGTCCTATGCCAGGTGTAGTAGATAAAATATTAGTCAAAAAAGGTGATGCAGTTAAAATTGGTGATCCATTGATTGTAATTGTGGCAATGAAAATGGAGGTATGATCACTAAAATAAAATCTTTTATTTTTCGGATACAATTTTAATCTATTTTTTAATTTTAGCATGTCATTAAAGCAACGTCAGATGGAATTATTGAAAGTATTTTATGCAATATTGGAGAAAGTGTTGCCAAAAGTAAACTTCTAGTAAAATTTGAAGATACTCCTTTAGGTGGATCATCATAAAATACCCGTTAAAAATGTATAATTTTTAATGTTTTTATACTCAAAGTTTTTATAACTAAAAATTGGACTATATATATATATTTTTTTTACACATGGAAGTAACTATGAAAGTAAAATGAAAGTGAATACAAAAATGATAACTATGTAAAAATAAACTAAATATGTATATATATGGTGTTATGAATATATATAAAATTTTTATTTTTCAAAAATGGCTCGAAAATTTTTTTTGCTCTATCGTCAATTCATCAATATCTCTGCCCTCTACCTGAGACGAATGCAACTACGTCAGTACTGCTCGCCGATCGTGCCTTTTATCTGTATAATTCCAGCTTTGACGCGCCGAAGTCGGAATTCATAAGAACCAGTAGAAACAAACCATAATTTTCAACTATTAACGCATTTTTCAAATTAATTCATGTATTCAGCTACAGATAATACAAGGTAAGTCCCCTAGCTCTTATAAAAAAATTTGCATGCTTCCAAATTTTATTAATTTAATAACACACTCGTATAGTAAATTCAAAACACTAATGTTTACAGCTATTTTTTAAACATAACGAACATATTTTAAGATACAAAAACTATAATTAGATATTATTTTAAAGTAATTTGTTACTATTATATATGTGTAAAAACGTGAAGTATAATAATTTATTCTGTGCTAATTTTTACAGATTATATTAAAAAATAATTAAACACGAAGTTTTCTTTATTTTATTTTGATGGGATCGATCAATTTAGAAAAATGTTAACAAAATTTGATTTTTATTTTCACTTAAAGTGACATCTTATTAGGGTTTCTGAAAAGAAAGTGTTATTAAAATATATAAGTTACTTTTGTAAAATCAAAAAGTGCCATTCAAAACTAAACTTTAAAAAAATATTGATAAATGATTTCGTTCAAAATTAATACTCGCATTTTTATTACACATAAATTAAAAAGAAAATTCATTTAATATATGCCTTGGAAATATCGTCTATTACACTATAAAATGGTTTTATATATTAGTATTGAAAATCGTTACATTATGAATCGGTTCCACAAAAATAAGTTTTTTTTATAATTTTAATTTAAACATTTTATATATAATATATGTATAAAAAGAAGGTCGCCTATACGCAATCTTGGTTAACGTAAAAAGTAAATAATTCGCGACAATAGCATTACAATTATAAAACGATAGCGAAGGCATGAATCAAATTGATGATTCTGTCACGATCGAATTGCCGCGTTGGGAAGGAATAATTCTCCCAAATTCTCGCCTACTGAGTAAGTATTATATATCCTCATATCCTCTTTCGCTCATCGATAAATCGCCCTTTTTAATCCTGCCCCCAACTATTACATGGCAGCCGAACTTTTCCGTGACTAAGGCATACCTCCTCGTCGATATCAGCCCGTAATACGTACCTTGGTAAATTTATCGCCCGGCCCAATGACATTGGTATAAGTATAATAGAGGCGGCTCACAGCTATTGAAACGACGAGGGGGAGAAAAAAGCCACGTCGATTAATAGCGCGAAAAGAGCTGGAGTGCAGAGAGAGCGAGAGGCAGACACGGGTCAATTTTCCCCTGACAATCGAGCCGCGTCACGAAGGTGTGCGGCCCGCGTGTTTGGTAATGAGCCGCGCGCCGGGCGCAAACCCGCAGCACCTGAGATATGACATGACACAGTCCCTTCCCTCTGCCCCCCTAGACTGGCACTACCACCCTGGAACCATTATTACCTACTTATAATATATAGCTGTTTTTCCAAATTCGACCCGCTATACGCTTCGTCGAGAATATAAAGCTCTGGCTTGCCGCTGAAGCTCTCTTCTTTTTCGACGATCGATTTTCTCGCCGGGGGGATTATTCATGCTTCCTTGACGTAATACACATGTGCACACACTGCACACTTCGATTTTCCTTTTCTTCCTTGCGGAGCAGGTTAATGGGACGCGCGCGCGCGCCAGTATGCGAGCGATGCGAGAAAGGTTGTACGTTTTCTGCAGTACTTTTTACGACGATGGAAACAAACTATCCTCCCAGTTATTATAATAAATTTCAATGCGGCTTATATCTCGCGCGGAAAGCTATCAGAATTATCTACTTTTCTACACCGAAGAACTACATTTTACAAAATCAAACAATAGTGCTTTATTAAATTTAATAATAACAAAAGTACAATTTTTAACTGACGATATATCTACGCCTCGCCGTACTTGAGCAGTATCCACGTACTTGCATACGCATAGAATGTTGTAAGTTTCTTATTATTGTCGACTTTTTTATATGAAAAATTTTCAGTTTAGCACATATATTGTTGTCAGCTAGTATTGCAATGAAAGATTTTGTTAAAGAAATGCTATTATAGTTTTGTAGATTGTTTGGAAGTTTTAATATTAGTATATTTAATAATGTCTACGTAAAACGATCACATTAACAATTTAATAATGAAATATATAGACTACGGACGATTTCATATGTTATTTTGTATATATTAATAGGGGGCTCTAATGCTAAATTTGAACATCATTCACGGATAGAAACACGTCGATATTGCACTATTTTGTATTAGAATATGTGAAAATAAAAATATAGAAGTATTTGACAATAATTACTTAGAAAAACTTCAATAGATATAGAAACGCTAATGTAATCTGTAGGAGTAGTCATTTTTCATGTTGTGCACGAGAACTCAAAAAACGTAACATCCGAAATCCACGTGATATCGGAAATAATGAAACATTTTACGAGAAAGAAAAATCACGATATCACGAAATTATCAAGATGAACAAGTCCCAGCGAAGGTCAAAGCTATTTGTCCGGAGGCGCAAGCCACGAGACTTCGTGACAGATACTCAATCTCACTTCCCTTTGTTTTTTCCTTCTCTTCGTCATCCCTACCTACGGCATTTCGGAGATTCTAACGACGATAACAAATTCTTGCGCGTGAACCGACGATTATACCAGTTTCACGCGCCAGACAAACTTACCCGCGACTATTGTCGAAAGCGATACGCGCGTGTTATTTTTCCTTTTATTAAACTGGAGTAATAAGCTTCATTAATCCTATGAAGGTTGTGGTGTAACATTTTGTTGAACAATTTTCTTCAAGGTCCATCGTATATCTGAACTGTTTGTGTTCGGAATTAGTGGGAATTTCAAGATCCTCGCAGTTTTTGAAAAGCAGCGGAAATATTACCGTATTTTAGTATGATCTTACCTAGTGACATTGATGACGACCAGTTAGCGGAGTATGTGTTATGGTAATTTAACTATAGATGTTGGCAAAATAGAAAATGTGGTGATGTATGATAAAATGCACTTTCTTATTTTTTTTTATTGCACAGATAAGAAAATCCAAGTTTACTTTTCACAGGAGATATTTATTTTCTATAAAATTTTGTTTTTGATATTGAATATTTATGTTCATATTTTTATTTTATTAAATATTGATATCGGTAAACGTATAATTTTGTACAAGCATGTATCGATGTCGCTCCTTCATATACAATCGGAAAGTTTCGTTTAGAAAAGTAGGAACATGTCATACTGAGTAATATGTTCCGAATTTTCGATTAGTTTAGTATTTGTTTTTCTGTTAATTTTATAAAAAATGTATTACTCAAATATTTTCATAACACTTCTGCAATAGTCCATGTACACGCGAGCACGCACACACACACACACGAATAAATTAAAAAAAAAATCACCTTTTACATGTACAAATGTTAAGAAATTATTGCAGCTAGGATTAGTGAAAATTGTTCTAGAAATATATAATGTATGCTATAACGTACAATATCAGACAACACAGAAACCTATCACTTGCAAATATTTACACATTGCCAAACTTCATGTATGTTTTTCCTGTTGCGGCTGTTTCACCATATTACATTAAAATAGTGAACTTTATAACTTTAGTTTTTTTTTAATTACTACTATTTATCTATTTTACTTATTGTGTGTTCTTGATAAATATATATAAAAGTAACTATAGTCTATTAGAAATAAATGGTTTGTAGAATTGTAAACTAAATGTGTATGTAACGAAATGTGATATATTTCTATATTGAGTCTTACAATATCTACGAAAATGTAAAACTGTTTAGAATGAATAAAGGTTAGAAAAAATATTAATAAAATAATGAAAATTATTCTTTGCAAAATAAAGAAATCATAATAAAGTTAAGAAAGGGTATTGAAAATGCACTGTCGATGCAAAATGCTGTTTCGAATGCATGGGCCACGATCCTCGCATACCTATACCTAAGATATATTATCGGGTGTATTTTCTATAAAAGTGTGCTGTCTGTTCTGTGTCAGCCGTGGCAGCGCGATGGTGGCGAAGAAGTCCAGCGGCTCGAGGAAGCTCAACGCCGTCGCGAGAGCATTGGCCACGGCGAGCTCGGTCTCGCGCCAGTATCGATCCGGGGCGAGCGGTAAGTTTGCACACATCGCAGATCCGGCACGCGCCCGTGATGCGCGCGAAAAATCCCGCTCTCTGCCGCGGCCAAAACTGGAGCGAGCGCATGGAGCACGCACGATCACGCGCGCACGCCAAGTATTCTTCAAAAGTTTTGGCACTCGCGCGATGAGCAACATGACGCAATGTGATATATATGCACTGGCTGATGATTCCTAGGGGCATCGCGCTCACATTTTTCCTTTTTTGCCGATGTTAGACGGTAGTGTAATATTGTTACGATGACGTTGTCATTGCTGCCGCTTCTTTTTGGCTTGATATTGCTATTTATTTTTATTATATAAAAATTATCGATAACAAATTATAGATCGCATATTCAATTGATAAACAAAAATAGGAAGATATTTTTTATGGCATAAATATAAGTTATTAAAACTTTCCAACTTTGAAATAAAAATGTGCTTACTATAATATGAATTGAAGAAGAATGGTATATGCTGTCCAGTTTGAAAGTCCGTTGTTGAAATATAATTTTGGTGGTTTGACGCAGCCTACTGGTCGAGCGCGTATCCTCCACACCTTCATTATCCTTTCCTATTACATCATATACCTATAATTTTTACAGAATATACAAAGTTGTTAGGGTAATACAATAAATTTAAAATACTGTTACAAAAGATTTGAGATTCATTTGGAATGCCGATAAGCGAGGCCGGAGACACTACTCTGTTATGCGACGCGAGAGAGTGATCATTTTAATCGATTGATTGTCCAAAAGAAACCGAAGTTTGAGGTAGACGTATTTTCGTGGAGACGTCGGTTATCACGGAGATTATAAACTATATGACGTTCGCGGAACATAGCTTTTATAAAATCATTTTAAAACTATTTTAGTTTATATTGTAGGGTAACACCGGAAAGGTTCTGCAATATTATGAACCACCGCCATATTTCAAAACCTACACGGCCCTTTTTTTGCTAATAGGTTCATTGTAGATGTATTTCCAGTCTAAATGAGTTGGTATATATAACGTTCTTATAGCCATCGAATGTATTCTCGAATTAGGGGAGCTGATTGTTTTCCTTAAATTTTTTCAAGCAGGTATCAGTTCAAAGCAGTTAGTATACATTTGTTTTGATTAAAATATATTTTTATTTACTATTATATGATAAAAAGTAAGTACTTACTTCAAAACTTAAAAGTTCCTAATATGGACCATCCCTAGGATCCCTAGTATGGGCAATGTGGTACATTTAGCGCATTTTTTCGTAACGTTCAAAAATTGAATTTACCCTGGTAGAAATTTAACCAGAATTTTTGCCTAATCGTTGACAAGTGATATTCGTTAGCTATAAATTAACTAATTTTTATAACTAACAATTGCTTAAGCCTTGAAAGGATGGGTTTTTAGAAATTTATAGTCTATATAGACGTGGAAACGCATAAAACAGGGTCCAGGTGTTCCAGGTGACCAATGATGAAGCCCAGGTGGTGCGCTCCATAACCTTTTGTGTCTAGGTGTCGGAATGCATGGATTTCGTGGTCTACGTTAAGGTCTATAGGCCGTAGGTTTTTGCGTCTATAGGTGTTGAAACTCATCAAATGCGTGCTCGATGGGGGTTCAGGATGTCCGATGACGGAGTCTAAGTGGTGCTCTGTAGTTTTTTGCCTCTAGGTGTCGGAATGCATTCAATGCGCCGTCTAGGTAATCGAGGTAGCCGATGACGGTGTCTAGGTGATGCGCACTGTAGTTTTTATTATCCACCACGTTTTCGATGCGTTCCAACATCTAGAGGCAAAAACCTACGGAACGTCCTACCTAGACTCCATCATAGGCCACCCCGTACACCTATAGTCCACGCATTTCATACGTTCTGGCACATATAGACCTAAACTTCTACATTATGAAGAATTCTCAGAAACTTTTACTTTGATGTCACTTTTTTTTAAGTATTATTGTCGCTATTAGCAGTGCGTATTTGAAAAGCCCATAAACGAGACAGGGTGTGAAAGCTTCAATTTTTACGTAGAAAATTGAACCTTTCACACCCTGTCTCGTTTATGTGCTTTTCTTACGTACCGCTAATAGCGACAATAATACTTAAAAAAAAAGTGACATCAAAGTAAAAGTTTCTGAGAATTCCCCATATATTATTTTGCTCTTAACAATAAAATAAACTGAAAACTAGGTAATTTCTGGTTAATCTTTTTACCAAAGGCTTAAGCATATTATAGCCAGATTCAAGTTCAAACCTTAACGTTATTACCTGGATTTCTAGCTAATTTCTATAGCTACAAATTAACGATATTCTAAAAATTAGCTAATTTATAGCTAGAATATGGGTAAGATTTCTACCAGGATATTGATTTAAGATTAGTAGCGACAAATATCCATAAACATGCTTCAATTCTTTAATTTATAAATCTTTCAAATGTGTTATATCCTGAAGATGATTACGGAACATAACCGAAACATCGTAGTGAGCAAAAAAATACCTACCTGCATTTATTCTTTCGCATTGTCTGGTAGGGGTCACATGATATATAATTGAAGTCATTATGAAATCTACGTTTGATATATTTTGTTAAATCATACAAACTTCTATGAAGTTTAAAGTATTTTAGGTAAATTATTTATTAAGTTAAAATAGTGTTACGTGTGGAGAAGTTCGATTGGTTTTCGTACCTATTAAACACGATGTTCAATATAATAGATATTTGAATGGGAGAGAGAGAGAGAGAGAGAGAGAGAGAGAGAGAGAGAGAGAGAGAGAGAGAGAGAGAGAGAGAGAGAGAGAGAGAGCCTTATAGTTCGCGACAATCGTGACGCGGTTGTTGTCCGGTCCGACGTGGAGCTGCGGGCTAGCGTAGATGCGTCGTCGGGAGTTCCTTCCTCGACTCGTCCGTCTTCTTCTCTGTCTGTCCCAACATATCGTGGGTCGATGCCTTGCGAGCTGCTGACTTGCAGCGTTGGTAGCTCGCTACTTCCGCGAGCCCGAATTCGGCGAGCGTCGGTATATATGATGGCGAAATTGTCCTCGTGGCATCTTCATTATCCATGACACAAGTAAACAAATTATATTTACATCCTTATTACTAAAAATATTATGGTTCGGATCATTAATCAAGTTTGGATTAATCGTTTGGAATTATTGAAGTGTTTCTGCGAAACTATCTAAGTGGCAATTGATGCTCTTAAAAATTTGAATTATTGTTTGATTATTGCATCAACAATGGAAAAAAATTAGAGTATAACGATTACATATAGAATCTTTTTTCATTTTGGCTCATGTTTGATAAAAAGGAATTATAGAATCTTCTTGATTTTTAAATGAATTTAGTAACATCCACATAAACTTTATTTTATTAAATTATTGAACTTGGATACAAGAAACCCGAAAAAATAAAATCATAATATGTTGTTTATAATAGCAGCTTTTAATCATTATCTTGTCGGAAACGACACTTGCATACTGTTGAAAATTTACGATTTTTGATAGATTGCGTGCTACGAAGTAGCTAATTTCAGACGAACGCGGAAACTGTTCCTCTCCTTGAACACCTGCAAACTCTAAGACTTTTCAAAGTCGATCAATTATTATCAAGCCCTTGATAAACACGAAACTTAGCGCCATCCTGCCGTAATCGCTTGTTAAGTGAAAATAGAATGGTTCAACAAATAAGCTAATTTTCGAAAAATTGAATCAGTGCATTAACTATGTTTCGTCAAATGTATATAATTTATTTTTAGGTGGTAGTTAATCAAGTACGAAAAGAATAACTTTTGATAATTTCTTGATTTAAAAGCTAAAAATTTGCAACATAATATTAATTTGTGATGTGACAATTAAATATTAATAAATCTGTTTATATTTTTACATATTATACTTAGATTATTATAAAAAAAAAAAATTAAATGAAAATTAGTTAGTATTATGTGAAATGAAAGTAATAGAAAAAATAAACGAAATTGAGAAGGAAAAAGTTCAAGGAAATTTTTCAGAATTCAGGTCAAGAGTCAGTCTTGAAATTCTATTGCAAGTTTTTTTGCATTGAGTGTGTTACCACTGGGCGAGAAATATATTAAACTTGTTAAATTATTTTATCAATATAATTAGTATATCTACCTTAACATCGTAACAGTAAAAGCTTTATAAAAAGCTCATCCTTTGTTCACCTGAGAAATAAGGCTCTAATTTTATAGTGCCATCTTACGAAAAATGATGACCCGGTGAAAGTAAAATGCAACCTAAATAGACTTGCGAGAACGTAATTATTTCATTAACGGCGCAAAGTTAAAATAACGCGATATACTAAAAGGGGAAAATCCTCGCTTCGGAGTCCCTATCTGCAAAGTACAATCTTCCGAGCCACTATCGAACTATCACCATCACGGTACTTAAACGAGCTTTCGGGGCGCGTTCGCAATTTTCGCACTCCCACACACAGACAGCCATCTAAACGCAGCTGCATAGCAGTTGGAAAAGCGCGCATCAGCGGCTCTTCCTCGCGGAGGCCTGTATAGCGAGGCGCGAATTGATCCGGCGGCGCGTCGGCGCGCGGTCATGGCTGCGGCGCGCCTCCTCGCACCCCGTGCATGCACATATCGGGCGGTGCGCGCACGTGTGCAGCGAGCGAGCCGATGGAGCCGCGAGATAGACCCTTAAACTCCGCTTTCGCAGCGGCTATATAAGGCGGCCGGCGCGGCTCGTGCAGCTCTCTGCAACAATTACACGCGCGGGCCGAGAGAAGCCGACGAAAGCTTCGCCTCGCGCGCTTCTCAGTCTAACGCCCGACCGCACCTTCGTAAGCCTCGCCCCGTCTCGAAGCTCCCCGCCGCGCTGAAAAATGACTAGACCAGCACTTTTTCATACCCTCGCGCTGAGCGCGCGTGCCAAACTTTTTCACCTGCCCGGATTACCCGACGAGCTTTTTTTAAGCCTTTCGCGGCGATTATTTTCGCCGCGCACGAACTAACGGAAAAAAAACTTATCAAAGCAATCCTGTAGCGTAGTGTTCTCTGATTGCAATTCGCGAAATTCCGCGGCAGTAATTTGGGCAATGCTTGGCATGGAAGGGTGATTCGTCGTGTGATGAACGTGTCGAAGTTGCGGCGTGTATGCCGGCGGGTGCGATGTATATATATCTGTAGGTTCGCGCGCGATGCAGCAATATACAGGCGCGAGAGTGCCGCGATTGTGTATATGTGACGCGCAGCCTGGCTGTCGTTGTTGATGCGCCAATCTAACTTGGCGATGATGGAGGAGATCGAGGCGGGCAGGTCGGAGGGCAGAAGGCCGCCGACGCCGCCGCCGATGCCATCGCCGCTGCCTACAACGCCGAGGACTATAATCTGCCGACCCTGCGAATTGCGCCGCGAGAAGCCCACTTATCTTCGGGACCGAGGTAAATTTTTCCCATCACCCGGACGTTTAATGGCTTCTCGCGCGCCGCTATTATTTATTCCCATTATTCCAACCTGTGGTTTCTGCCGCCCCCCGCAGCTGATGGTTTTCCGAACTTCCATTTTGCTTTGACCTGCCGCAGCTAGTCTAGTGTTCCGCCTCGTGCCGCGGCTGCAACATTCAAGTATTTTTGTTTGTATAGGTACAGTGAGAAAAAAGTTTTATATAGAATGATAGTTTTTGGGGTATTTCACTAAACTTCTTTTCCGGTGTACATATTACATACATTGTCACTATTATACATTACCCTTTTTATATGCAGAATCATTTTCGTAGATAATAAACACGCATTCAATTTCATTATAAGAAACAAATGTACGCAATTAGCGTGCCTATATTATTTTATTAAAATTTTTAATTTTAACTTGGTATAAATAATGGTTAAATCATGAGCTTTAGTTACTTGCTAGTTGTTTATTGTATTTTATTGCTAGAGTTAGCTAAAAAATCATACTATAAGGGAAACAACAACCGGTATCGAAATCGTGTTGTTAATGTAATTTTCTCTTTCACGCCCCGCGTGACACTATTCATTTCCCATAGCTGATAAGATATTAATTTTAATGTCGATTTTGGTTCTTTTTTTATGGCTCATGACATGCTATTTCTATTTGACGTATACACAAATGCTTGAGCGCATATCTTAGATGTTTCAGTGAATCGAATATTTTATGCTTTCGCACGAAATAGTTCCATTAGAATTTGTGACAGGATCATTTATAATACAACAACGAATCTTATATGGAGTCCAATCCTACGATACTGATGTTACCTGCGTTCAGTCGTTTCCTTCTTTCGTTCTGGCATGTACGACATTGTAAGAGCCAAGGAGCGGGCTAAGTCTCTCGCTCAGAACCAATTGGGTATTATACTTAAATTTAAGATACTATATATAATTACGAATTATTAATTAGTTTTTTGAGTTATTCATAAATACAGAATGTACATAATAATTTCATTTTGACACATATGATGGTTTTTACTATGTACGTTACTAACTGTACCTGTTGCAAAAAAGCTTACTTATGGAAAGGTAGTGAAGTATCAAATTATATTCCTACGTCAATTCTATATGGATAAGCAATGGGACTAGTTTTACTTATTATTATTTTATACAATATAATTTTTTCTTCGAGGGTGTTACATATTAATATCGTTTTGTTGATTCTTTATTCTTCCGATACTTACAATTGTTGGAGATGTATAATAATTGACACATAGATTCATGAAGTTATCATTATTTGAAAGAAAGTGATTTAAATATGTGATGGTTTTTGAAAATTTATTATTTCTGTTTAAGTAATCTATAGATATTTAATCCTAATGTCAAAGGTGTAAATAATATACACGGAAGGTGAAATTTTTGCATATTTGTGCATATCTGCAAATGAATAAACTCATTTGTGAAGGATTCAAATCTTATTCTTTCTAATCTTTCAATACATATTTAAAAATTTTCAATGATATTTTGTACTACAGTTTAATTATTATTGTTTGCTATTATGAATACTTAATTTTTTCTTCAATCCATATAACTTTATTTAGAATTTCATGATTAAAAAGGAAATCGTATGTTAGAGTATAATATGAATATAGTAGTGACAATATACGAGTGCGGGAAGTAAGTGATGATCCACGCCCGGGTGTAGTGTGTCGGCCGATGCAGCGATACGAGTGTGGGTAATAAATAATAAATATTTCATAATTACAAACTACAAAATTATTATTGCTACCTTATTTTACATGACTCTTTCTATATAGAATAACAATATCCGTATAGGACAAATAGATTTTTTTTAACGATTTGATTAAAGATAAAATATCTCATGATTACTATAACTGTAAAGTAATTATATAAAAATTCTTATTAAGAAAAACTAAACAATATACCTTTTCTATTACGGCTAAAGAATGCAGTATACGTTTTTTACTAAAAACTCTTTAATTTAAATCTGGTTTTAAATTTGCATGTTTGGCGTTTTAATACTACAGCTATATGTATACAATGTAACATAATACGATTGCCAAAAGACAAGGTCGGGTGTGAATATTTTTCGCTTGAAAATCCTTGGAGTAGGGGAATATTCGGCAATCGAAAGATAGGTATACATCATGGAAGCGCGCTTTTGGTATGCATGTATATCAAAGTTTGCAATCGGCGAATGCACGTGCCAGTTCCGACACGAATTCATAATGCGATCTTCATTACGCGCCGACACGCTACACACGGGCTAGAACTGTAAACCTCGATAAACATAGGTATACCAACCTACATTGAGTTCTACCCGAGAAATTAACGGCGCGATCCCCGTATCACGGGCGGTTGCTTGCAAAATTGCTGGAAAATAGCTTTTTGCTTCCGTAAATGAGTTCTAATGAACTTAGATTGCAATGAACACTTAGACCAATTCTATAAACATATTTTCGAATTCGATTTCACACTTTTTTTAAATAAAAAGATCCATTTAATTAAAGTGAATGTTTATCTATTTCAAAATATTAAATCTTTTGCAGTTTAAATATTTTTCATAATTAAGCAAATGTTCACGTTTTAGTTACTTCAACTTATTACTTATTACTAAATATCAATTATCTATACTTTAATTATCTCTTCTTTTAATGATTCGTAAGACTTTTCTAAACTGCATATTTTTGTATCATAAAATGTATGCTAAAATTTGAGTCAAGTTCTTCACTTAAAGCAAACTTTTGTGAAAAATGTTATATAACTTATTAGATGTTTACAAATCCTGTTTTCCACTAAAGCACTGAACGAGAACTCATCTGTAATATAAGGTATCTCGTGAGATCTTACATAAGCTAAGAAGCTCTCACAAAAGATCCATGCAGAATTTTAATTTGATTGCTTCAAAATCACCCGCAATCACATATAAGATCTTACACAAGACTTTGAAGGAGGTCTCAAGTGAGATATATATCTTGAAATTTCACTTCAATTTCTTGCCGAAACGTTACAGAAAATTTCACGTTCATATTGTAAGTATCTGTGGTTTCCAGAAATAACCACATATCTCCACTTTTCATGATTTCGAGTAAATCGAGTTTAAAACAAGACAAATGAGATTGAATGAAACCCTGCATCTATATGAATACTAATCTAAATAACATATTTATTACCATAGTAACTAGACCAAATAACGATCATGTCTTATTGAGTGGATCTCACGAAATGGAGTGGAGTTATATCGGTTTTCCGGTGTCAATGGTAATTACATTGTTTTTCCAGTAATTTGTTATATTCTTGGCATTATTCACACACACACACACACACACACACACACACACACACACACCATGCAAGGAACGTCTCTATTAATTGACTTTGTAAAGGCAGCTATTATGGTATATTATATTGTTGATATATGCCGCTACTGACTACAGAAATTGTATTAAAACGTATTTAAATATGGTTATATAGTTTATTCCGAAAATATATTCACTTGAAAAATTGGTCAAGTGGGGTTGTATCGTTTTCTCAGCATATTGGATGAAAACAGTGGTGTTATATGGTTTTTTCGGGAGTTATTTTAAACAAAAGTGGAGTTATATGATTTTTCCGGAAATTATTCTAAAAAAAGGGGAATTTCTGGTTTTTCCGAGAGTTATTCTTAAATAAAATGGAGATATGTGTTTATTCCAGGAACATGTTGAAAAAAAAATATTATAGCATTTTTCCTTGTGTTTATTCAAGGCAACGAGTGCACTTTAGTAATTTCTGTCATGATTACGAGATAGAGGACTGTTCGAAGATAAAAAATAAGGCATAAAATCTACTTTGAAAAATGTCACTTATGTCGTTTTTCCGGGAATCAACAAATATACTTTGCCAAAATCTTGAGTTCGACTCTTTGTCAAGTATGATACGAAAAAAAATTATATGTAGGGAAATTTTCAATTTACATATTAAAATAGTAGTTTTCGTCAGTAGGGCATAAAGTTGAACTTCTCGCACCGAGTGATCGACACACACGAGGGTTGGCGCAGCCGGCCCGAGTCTTGGGCGATCACGAGGTCGTTAAGATTTCGCCCGTATGGCGAATAATATTTTTTTTATAGTATGCGTAAAATACGTCGTCGTATCGTTTGAGTGTGTAAAGTTGAATTTTACGTACTGAAAACGATGTGTAAAGACGTACTTTACGCATAATACTATGCAAAAAATTACTATTTTATATAATAGTGCTGGAACACGCAGAGAAAAGTCCATTGGCAGCAAATGGAATCCTTTTGATCCAAGAGGAAAATAATCTTGATTTGGTTGTCAAAATTAATTCCTCTTGCCAC